>PYAF01005768.1:71735-101379 GCA_007407185.1 Glycine tomentella
GAGACTGAAGTGAGCAGCGGAAGAAGAGGATCGAGATGAGCATTTGAACCGAGGAACATGCACTGATCAATCAGTGCAAAAATTTGGCTCTTGATACCATGTTCGATAAAGCAAACATGAAAGAGAGAGAAAACGAGAGAGAAAGAGAGAGGAATGAACAGTAACTGATTTGTTTTATTTCTGTAAAATGAACTACTACTCTGTTACAAAGGCTGGCTTAAGATATTTATAGCCTCTTGATACAAATAGAAGGGATAACTGACAGCTGTACATTAAATACAGCTTAATACTAAAATACATGCTCTAATATGTCTATCTTCAGTATCTTGTTTTATATCAAGATGACATAGTTAACACATGGAATGATGCTGCTAAGATTTGCCAACTGAAAAAGCACTTCGCCAGTTATTTTCAGACCAGAGACCTTGGGTGTCTTAAATATTTTCTTGGTATTGAGGTAGCTCAATAAAAGAAAGGCATTGTTTTTTCACAACAGAAGTATGTTCTTGATATTTTGGAGGAAACATGCATGACTAATTGTAGACCCATTGATACTCCTATGGATCCAAATAAAAAATTAATTGCAGAATGATAGGAATAGTTGTTATTAGCAATAGCTGTTAGTAGCAGCAGTTAGGGGTAGTTCAGTTCTAGAAGGATTAGTAGTTAGTGCAACCTGTCCAGAGGCCTAGTTCTTTAGGTCCAAGAAAGAAATGGGAGAGAGTGGCAGCAGGTAGAAGAATCTGTTCAACATGTTAGTGCAGAGAACAATGGGTGGCAAGGTAGAAGAACCTTCCATAATTTGTCACCTGCAGAAGTGGATGAGAAAATGAGGAAAGGAGAATGTTTTACATGTGTTAAGAAGTATCATCCAACACATGTGTGCAAGAACAAGCAACTGAGGTTGATGATTATGGAAGAAGAAGATGAAGGAGACCTTTGCTGAAAAATACATGTTTTTCTTCACTTGGACCTTGGGGACAAGGTCCATCTAGAAGGGGAGGGTATTGATAGGAATAGCAGATAGTAGCAATAGCTGTTAGTAGCGCAGCAGTTAGGGGTAGTTCAGTTCTAGAAGGATTAGTAGTTAGTGGGTAATTGGAATAACTAATAGTATTAGGAATACAGAGGGGGAGAACTGTTAGGCAGAAAGTATTAGGAGGATGTGACACCTTGAATAGTCACAAATTGTAGCTGCAGGAGCTAGTTTCCAAGATTCAATGAAAGATTCATTCTTTTCCTTCTTTCTATCTAAATGTGGTCCAGTTCCTATCACAAACCAAGGTGAACAATATTCATATCCTGAGAAATATAGAGGATTAGTTAGTAACTCATTTACCTCACAATTACAAGACCTGATATTTCTCTTGCAGTTGGTTTTAGTCAATTCTTGCAAGCTCCTCATGTTGATCACTGAATGATGTGATTCACATTCTCAAGTAAAGCTTGTGCATATAACTTGTATGTTCCAACTTGAGGGGGAGTGTTAAATTTAATATTAGTTATCATATGTTTGTAATCCCTGATATATACCTGATTTTTTTTTTGATCCCTAATAAATTTTTTCTTTGTTTTTGCTCCCTGATATTTGAAAAGATTTTGTGTTTGATCCCTGCCGTTTTGGATTGCACCATTAACTGGTGACATGGCCGTTAACTTTTTTAAAAATAAAGTTGTGGCGGTTTTAAATCTGCCATTATTCATTATGAATTTCAAATTAAATTTTCTGGTCCCTTCCAGATGGTAGTTGGAAGATCTAGCGCGGTGGCACGACTAGGCATAGAAGGGACAGTTTTTCCGAAGCACGGCAAGCGAGGGAGTGAGAGAGAAACGAGAAGAAGGAAAGGAGAAGAAAGGAAAGAGAAACATGGTGGGGAGGAAGGGGCTACCGGTGAAAGAGAAGAATGGGGTAAACGGGAAAGGAGAAGAAGAAACAAAGAAAATAGGAAAAATAACAAAATTGTTTATTTTATTTTTCAACCGCCACAAATCGTTTTTTAAAAAGTTATCAGCCACGTCACCGATTAATGAAGAAATCCTAACGGCAGGGATCAAAGGTAAAACCTTTCAAATATCAGGGAGCAAAAGTCAAGAACTTTTTTTTCAAATAAAAGTTTTTGATCCCTGATAAAATAGAGATGCTGCTGAGTGCTTAGTCTCACTCAAGCAATTTCATCAAAATATTCTAGTCTTCAGCAGATATTCTGCGTGATTGGAGAGCCATCTGAACTTAATTGTGTATATGCATTTATGTATGCTTGTGTATGTGTGTGTATTATTCATCTTTTTTCCTGCTTTTCTCAGTTTTAGGAGTATTCTTTGTTCTACTGTTGTGTTTTCTTAATCTTCCTAAAACACTATAAAATGGCTGGATATTATTAAATATAAAAAGTAATTTCTATTAATGCATATATATTTCTTCTTTCAGTGGGCTGGCAGCAGTGTTTACTACCTTCTAAATTTATGGTCTAGATCAGTGACGTCTGTGCGGTACCTCAAGAGTGACAAACCTAACCTATTAGATGAATATGTGCCTAAAGTTATTGAAGGGTTTGTATCATCAAGATTTGATTCATTGCAGGTCAGCTGTTTTAATACTCCATATAGGCATGCATGAAAACATAAGTCAATCAAATACTTGTTCTCATTTTAACTTTTTAATCATACAATTGTTGCAGTCTCAACTATCAGATGAACTTGGTGAAAATCCTCTTGACAATGTTGAAGTACTTCAAGATCAGCTTGAATTTTTTCCTTTCCTCTGCAGATTCCAGGTTCATACTTTTTCATGCTTGTTAAATTATATGATTGTTTTTGATGATTATTAATTATCTACAATTTTAGCATCTGTATTGATTCATTGAATTTCAGTATGAAAGTTGCAGTTCGTATTTGATGAAGATAGTGGAGCCTATCATGAAAAGCTTTATGGTATTTTTATTAGTTGTTCATGATTTGATTTAACTTTGTTATAATGTTTTAATAAAATATTTTGGTTTGATTATATATACATTATGTGTAGAACGAAATCCATGTGGATAGTTATGAACTCTCTGTAACTGAATCCAAACTTGCTTGGTTCACACACATAGCTGCTGCAATTCTCAGGACAAAACAGATTTCTGGTTCTAGGTAGTTGCTTTAACCATTGAAGTAAACTCAGAACTGTTGCACAGTAAAATGTTAAGTTGTCTTTTATTTCTTACAGTGGAGAATCACATGAGATACTTGATGCGGAGATTTCAGCATGTGTTCTGCAGTTGATTAATATTTGTGACAGTGGGTTTCACAGTAAGGTATGTCTGTATGTGCCTATTTGGGAACAAGATTGGTATATCCTATAATATTAAAAGGTCTGCATGCTCTGTGTTGTGGTATGTGTTTTTTTCTTGTTATTTTCTGTTCACTATGCATGAGTATTTATTTATTATACTTTTAACATTATCTATGCATTCATTTCATGGGTTCTGTTTCATTATTTAAGATACTATCTCTTGTTTTACGATATGATTTATTGTAATATGAATCTTCTTATTCATACATACATATTGAAACCCAAAGGGTTCATTTTGTATATAGATTACAATAGGTAGTTTAACAGCTAATAGCTAATGAATACAACTAACTCAAATACTCTAGAATATTCCACACTCCCCCTCAAGTTGGGAGATATATATTAATCATTCCCAATTTGCTAATCAAATCCTCAAAGGTGGGCTTGTGTAATCCTTTGGTAAGAATATCCGCCGTCTGCTCTTTGGTAGGTATATATGACAAACATACACTACCATCCTCCAATTTTTCTTTGATAAAATGATGATCAATCTCCACATGTTTAGTTCTGTCATGGTGAATTAGATTTTGAGCAATATTGACAGCAGCCTTATTATCACAATACAATCTGACAGGTAGGGAATGAGAGATCTCCAATTCCTCAAGAAGTCTTCTTAACCAGATTCTTCCACAAATACCATGGGCTAGAGCCCGAAATTCTGCTTCTGCACTGCTCTTGGCAACAACTGTTTGTTCTTACTTCTCCAGGTCACAAGATTTCCCCATACATAGGTACAATATCCTGAAGTGAATCTTCGGTCCATTGCTGAGCCAACCCAATCTGCATCTGTATAGATTTCAATCATCCTCTTGTGTCCCCTTTGAAAGAACATTTCTCGACCAGGGGTGTTTTTGAGGTACTTGAGGATTCTATAAACTGTACTAATGTGTTTTTCCTTAGGAGAATGCATGAATTGACTAACCATGCTAATCCCAAATGCAATATTAGGCCGAGTGTGAGATAAGTAAATCTACTTTCCCACCAACCTCTGGTACTGCTCTCTGTCAACTTCTTTCCCATCTTCAATTCCCAACTTAATATTAGGATCAACTGGAGTCTCTACTGGCTTGCACCCAAGCATTCATGTTTCTTGCAAAATTTCTTCTGAGTTAAAGAAATTCCTGCCTTACTACGAGCAAATTCCATGCCAAGGAAATATTTGAGAACTTCAAGATCCTTCAGTTCAAACTGCTCAGCTGCACACTGCTTCAAAGAGCTTATCTCTTCCCAATCATTTCCTGTGACAATTATGCCATCAACATAAACAATGAGAATAGCAATTTTTCCACCGTCAAAGTGTTTATAAAATAGAGTGTGATCAGTCTGAGCTTGGAGGAATCCTCTTCCCTTCACAGCTTGAGTAAACTTCTCAAACCACTCTCTAGGGGATAGTTTAAGCCCAAAAAGAGACTTCTTCAACTTGCATACTGAACCGTCTCCGTTTAAGTCCATAGAGGTACTTGAGGATCCATATAAACTTCTTTATATAAATCATCATTCAAGAAGACATTCTTTACATCTAATTGTTGCAAGGGCCAATCAAGGTTGGCAGCAAATGATAGTAAAACTCGGATAGTGTTAAGTTTGGCAACTAGGGCAAATGTCTCTTGATAGTCTATCCCATGAGTCTGAGTGAATCCTTTAGCAACCAATCTCGCCTTATACTTGTTGATGTTATTTTGTGCATTAAATTTTATTGTGAACATCCACTTGCAACCTACTTTTTTATTCCTTTGGGTAATGCTACAGATTCCCAAATTCCATTTTTTTTAAGTGCACCCATTTTTTCAAAGACTACACTCCTCCATTTTGGATCATCAAGTGCTTCTTGAATGATTTTTGGTATTTTTGTACTGTCTAAAATAGTGTTGAAAACATGAAAAACTGGAGATAACTTTTCATACAAGATACACTGAGAAATAGGGTGAGCAGTACAAGATCTAGTACCTTTTCGAAGAGCAATAGGCACATTTAGGCTGCATCAGTGAATTTAGGTATTGGCTTGTTGGAACTAAGACTCGAGTCAGAATCATGACTGTCTAGAGGCTCTTGAGGTGTTTTTCGCCTGCTGTAAATTTTTCCCCATTTACCAAGAGGATCTCCAGTCTCTGGCACAACAGCTCGCCCTATTTCCTGTGCAATAACTCCCCCTGTCTCCAAAGGAAAAGGTAAAACAATAGAATCATTTGGTTTCCAAGACTTATCTTCTTACCCTAATAGACTCCCATTGAAGAGATGTCGAAGGAAAAAAGGATTGTGTCTCATAAAATGTGACATCCATAGAAACAAAGGCCTTATGGAGAGAAGGTGGTAACATTTGTAACCCTTTTGGTTAAGAGAATATCCTATGAAGACACATTGAATAAATTTAGGATCGAGCTTGGACCTTTGATGGGAAGGAACATGTACAAAAGCCACACAGCCAAACAACTTGGGAGGAAGGGAGGAATGAGCCCGGAAAAAAGGAAAGGTGTCAGTAAGACAAGATAAAGGGGAATAACAATTTATGACACGAGAAGGTATCCGATTGATGATATATGATGCATACAAGACAACTTTCCCCCATAGATGTTTAGGGACATGCATGGTAAACAAAAAAGCTCAAGCAACTTCAAGAAGATGTCTATTTTTTCTTTTAGCAATCCCATTTTATTGAGGGGTGTTAGGATAAGAACTTTGATGGAGAATACCATGTTGGGTGAGATAGTCTCCAAGAACAAAATTAAAATATTGAGTACCATTGTCAGTTCGAAGAATTTGGATAGAGGTCTGGAACTGAGTTTGAATCATAGCATGAAAGTTTTTAAAGGTGGATGCAACATCAGACTTATTCTTTAAAAGATATACTCAACATACCCTAGAATGATCATCAGTAAAAGTAATAAACCAACAAGCACTGGAAATATTTTTCTGACGGGCTGGGCATCATATATTACTATGAATCAAGGTAAATGCAGAAGAATCATGATGAACTCTAGGAGGATAAGAAACACGAGAATGCTTTGCAAACTGACAAAAATCACAAGAAAAAGAACTGGAATTTTTATTGATAAGTAAGTTTGGGAACAACTTCTGAAGATAAAAGAAATTTAGGTGTCCTAACTGACGATGCCACAACAAAACATCATTACAATCATCAGACAAAGATAATGAGTGGGTAACAAATTCTTTTGTTTCATTAGGATCCTTTTCAAAGTAGTAAAGCCGTTCTTCCTCTCTAGCACTGCCAATCTTCAGCCTCTAGTCGTGTTCTTAAAAAACACACACATGGACAGAGAACTTAGCAACACAATTTAACTTAAATGTAAGTTTGCTGATAGAGATAAAGTTACAAGTAAGAGAGGAAACATGAATGATAAAGTTCAAAGTAATGTGTTCAGAAAGTTTAATGGATCCATTTCCAGCAATAGTAGAGAAGCTGCCATCGGCTGTTCTTATTCGTGACAGTTGATAGTAAGGGGTATAAGAACAAAACAAGGTTGCATTACCAGTCATATGATCAGAAGTCCCTGAATCAAGAATCCAATGATTACTATGATCAACATGGAATGACGTACCTTGTTGAGCAACATGACTAGCTGCTTCAGCAAACTGAGGCATCACCTTTTGAAATTGTTCATACTTAGCCTTAGAGATGAAAACACCATCAGAATTTGGAGAGGCACCAGAAAAAATGCCGGATGAAGAAGTCACTGCGAAGGAGAGGAACAGGTCCAGCCAAAATATGCTCAAAAAATGCGATTTGAACCCTCAAATAGGATGAGGGAAGGCCAACGGGTGACTAGACACCGGTAGGGTGGCTTGTGGCTAACACGTGCCCGTGGGACAGTGGCGGCGTGTGGAGTACTTCTTGGTTACGGGGTTGACGTCGGTCGGCCAGAAAATGGCGTCTGGAGTCAATGGTGGCCTTGTTTTTGTGATTGGAGGTGACTAGATAGTGTTTCTGGGAAATGGCAGAGAGAGATGACCTAATTTTTTTAAAAAAAAAAGGGAAACCTGCTCTTGATACCATATTGAATATGAATTTTCTTATTCATACATTCCGATTGAAATCCAAAGGGTTCATTATATATGATTACAATAGGTAGTTTAACAACTAATAGCTAATGAATACAACTAACTCAAATACTCTAGAATATTCTACACAATACAACTAACTCAAATAATCTAGAATATTCCACTAACTCAAATAGTCTATAATATTCCACTATCTCATACTCTAGAATATTCCACACTATACAACTAACTCAAATACTCTAGAATATTCCACAGTATTATCAATTGAATAATAAGTTTTAGTGAATTGCTTGAGTGAAAAAGAATTCATCAGGACATATTTATATTGATTCAAGTGTTAACCTCAAAAGCTAGATCATAGGGTGAGGGTTGTGCCCCCCTTATATGCTATATCTTGACAGTTTCACTAGCCAATGTGGGTCTTAGACTTTTCCAAATACATCCCCTCACGCCCGACAGTTTTGGGCTTGGTGTGTGGATAACATGGTATATTTTGGCACTATCTCTAGCCAATGTGGGATTTAGGTTTTTTCCAATAATCCAATGAGTTCACATGTAGCTGGTAGCCATAGCCCCGTACTCTGCTTCTGCCCTAAATGCACTATCTCTGACGAGGAAGTAATTTCAGATTTGGATATCTTAGAATGTGAGTATTGTATAAGAAAGCAATTCTCCAACTGACTCTCGGGTAGTTGCTTAGGTTGTTATATTAAGTCAGTTGTGTGCTGTCCGTATGATAACTGTATGCTTTAGCACTATAAATAGCAAACTGTATCCCATTGTATCTGACTATCCATTAATCGATGACAATAGATTTCCTCTCTTCCCTATTCCCTCGATCTATTAACAGAATTTGGTTTCGCAACTAACTTAACCCGAAAAGCTAGCTCATAGGCTATAAAGCTATTTGCCATCCTGCTATAGTGTTTTGGGGGTGTCTGCTTTACGCCACTATCCACTATTGACTATGATATAGCAGGAACTTGAAGCTTGATAACCAAATTTTGTGGCAGTCACAAGTGATAGTGCCACAAGAAATAATATGTCATCCTCTGCCTTGAAAGCGTCCGAACCTACTGCTTTAACCATGAGGAAACAGTATGCAAGAGCAATATTAATGTGGAAATTGAGTCCTTGATCACGAGCATAACTAGAAGTGGTTTACAAATGCCGAAATGGACTTGCAATGGAAGGTTGCATTGGATGATTGAACAGTTAGATGAAGCCTGAATGTTGGAGTATCTTTAGTGGGAGCTTGCGCAACATTAATTGTTGATGTGTGTCCTGGATCAATAACACCTGATCGTGCTATGATATAGGTGGAGTGGCATGTAACAGCCTCTGGCTACTGCCAGTTTCATGTAGGGTTGTGGGAGTTGTCCAGAATTGCTCTGCAGAGATTGGCTATATCATGCTGAACATAGATTGACTGTCTAGCAATAAAGACTAAACGTTTACCTTCTTTTCTTGTTGAGTTATTTTACATTTTTGTTCAATGCAATTTCAAAGGTATAACCAAGATCTAACACAATTGATTTTGTCTCTATTACAACAACATTAAAGTCATATCTCATTCGATGGGACTCACTACATGGATCAACTCAAGTTATTAGGCGCTATCGCAATTCCTCTTTAATGATTTCTTGTAAATTTTTCTTAGGTCTTCCTCTACCTTTGAAAAAAGTATCATAAATGTTAAAGGAGTTTATTGGTAAAATCTGTCAAACTGAAACATTCAGGACCTTTGCTTTATATTTTTTCCCTTGATGATTTACGTACCTAGGTTGTTTAAGTTAAGAATTTGACTTATACACCAACTGTTATTAAAATCACGAGCCACCTCGTAAAATCGTGTTATCTTACGATCCTCGCAGCTTCGGGCGATCTGGATAGGAGGTGGGATCGTTCGCGAGCAAGATCGGAGTGGGATCGCGAGTTGGATCGTGGGATCTGTGATCCCGAACGATCGACATGGAAGAAGAAGGCGAGGGAGTGGCTGTTTTCGGTGGGGCAGCATCGGGCTCGGGAGACAACACCGGAGATTGTGCGACGACGGAGAAGACGAACATCGCCACAAGCAGAAGGAGTGTGGAAGAGGAAGCCATTCTTAGAGGTTGAGAAAGTAATTTACAGTGAAAGTGCTGCAATGGAAGGCAGAAGCTATGCCTATGAGTGTGCCAAAAGAATGAGGAGACAGAAGCCATTCTTCTGTGGACCATCTTATTATCATTATTCCTTCATTTCTTTTATTTTTTTTAAGGAAATGTCCTAAACCCTCATTTAATTTTAATTATTTTTTTTAAAACTTATTTTAAAATTTCAACATATATTAGGAAATCAATTAAGAACTTTGATTATATAAATATTTATAGTCAAATATTAATATTATTTCTTATTGATATTTTTATAATAAAGGAATACTATCTCGTGGAAGGACTAAATTACTTGACATCGTAGACACAGTTATAAATTGGAATAAGATTATGTTTGAATAAGTTTTCTATAAACAAGTATAGAAAAAATTGAAGAACAAAAATGAAACATATTAATCTTACAAGTTAAATTAGTTTATACATAATTAAAATTAATTTTAAACTAATTAGAATTTCAGTTTCTCCTAAAATCTAATTTTAACTTATAACATAAGTTTTTTTAACTGCAAACTTATAACATAAGTTTATATTTTTTAAATAGAATAATTATAAATAATATAAAACCAAAAAATAATAGATTTTAGTCTAAATATATATTACATTATAACATAGGTTTGTTTCTTTATTTATGAATTTTTATTGAGTTATGTTATGTACTTATAACTTATGAATTTATATTATATTATGACTTATGAATTTATTTATGAATCTAGGTTTGTTTCTTTATTTATTGAGTTTTTTATGCATATAGATTATATATAGGAATTTTAGGTATTGACGTAGGATCTCGATCCGATTTTATGATCATCGATTTACGATCTTCCATCCCCCCTTCTGATCCTAGGTAAAATCTCGATTTTAACAACCTTGTATACACCAATCACCTCCTTTTTAATCGTGCATTTTTTTCTTGTGTCATTATGTATTGATGTTAGTATGAGGTTGTAATTTTTATTTTGAAGAGCCATCCTTCTTGAATGCACTAAAGTCTAGTTCTATTCCTTAGCTTCTTATCTTGATATTCATTGATATTGTTGGATAAATTCAGAGGTATGGAGATGTGAGCAAGCAAAGACTTGATCGTGCTATACTAACTTTCTTACAGCATCTTAGAAGGTGTTATATTGGTGATCAGGCTGTTTATTCTTCCAAGGTAGGAGATTGGAACCTATTTTCCTTTCAAATTTCAAATATTGTTAACAAGGACAAGTCTGTTTCATTTTCTTGCTTTTCTTGACTTTAATTGCAGCAGTTATATACCAGGCTATCTGAACTTCTTGGACTCCATGATCATCTATTACTACTAAATGTTATTGTGGGAAAGATGACTACTAACCTAAAGTACTACACTAAGGTGATAATTGTGAACATGATAATCTTTTGCATTGCTGTTGTTATTGATCTCACAGCATGAGAATTTCTATGTGCAGTGCAAGGAGGTTATTGATCATACCTTAAATCTCTTTCTGGAAATGACATCTGGGTTAGTTTGGTTCCTTCTCAACTTCCTTGGAGTGATATCATTCATTATTTATGTAATTTTATATTTTGATTGTTATATATTTTATTGGGTAAGGCCTTTGTTGTTGCAGATACATGTCAGGAAAACTGCTACTTAAATTGGATACTGTTAAATACATACTATCGAATCAGAATGTGAGCTGCCTCTAAACCAATAAGGACAAGATGCATTTTTTATCTCTGTTGCTCTTTTGCTTTTGTGCGTTATACTGTTTGAAATTATATAAGTTTATGTAGGGAAGAAGAAAAGGAGAGAATAAAGATTTTGAATAACACGATTTGTGTATAATGATGTATTACAAAACAAAATGCATTACTAAATAGTGCTAAGCATTGAGCTAACACTGAACATTGGGGAGACAAACATTGCTGGGAAGATAACTCAGCTTGAAAACTGCAGTGATTATATTCCCTGAGTTGGTTGTAATGTTGCATGGCCAAGGAACATATGCAATGTTTATTTTATTTTATTTTATTTTTTTTTCCGCTCAGCAAAGATACAAGTATAACATATAAACAAATACAACCTATCAATCGCACAGACAGAACTGTAGCTGTCTAAAACATGCAGTGGGCATGGAAAAGACAACCAAAGTTCTCGCTGAAGATAGGCGTCACCTCCCTCCAAAAAACCACTACTACACCCTCCCATTAGTGCAGAAAACTGCCTTAATATTACTAGACCAAAAGGGAAAAGGGATATAGAATCCCTTCTCAAGCCAGCGGATTTCAGATGAAGGTGTTATAAAGGAGTTCAATGACTGGATTGCTGAGTTGGAGGTAGAAGAAGCACCCTGTATAGGACGTAAATTTACTTGGTTTAGACCTAACGGAACTGCAAAAAGTAGACTGGGCAGGGCTCTGGTTTCTGAGGAATGGACTGCTAAGTGGCATGGCACTAATCAGTTTACTTTGGACCGTAATTTCTCTGATCACTGCCCTATACTGTAAAAGCTTCTGCTGTTGATTGGGGCCTGAAACCCTTTCGGGTTTTGGATTGCTGGTTAGGTGATAAATCCTTTAGCAAGTTTGTCCAAGATAGCTGGAACTCAAGCATTGTACATGGGTGGGGGGGCTTTGTGCTGAAAGAAAAAATTAAAAGTCTAAAGCAGAATCTTAGAGCCTGGAATAAGCATCATTTCGGTGACACCCAGAGAAATATCACAAGGTTAGAGATGGAGATGAACAGGTTGGAGGTGGATAGTGAAACTAGACAGCTGACTGATGATGAGCTCAGAAAGAGAAAACAATTGCAGAAGGAGTTGTGGGCTGCTTCACAATCTTTTGCCTCAATCCTAAGGCAAAAGGCCAGAACTAAATGGATTAAGGAGGGTGATTGTAACTCCAAATTCTTCCACAGAATTGTCAACTGGAAGCGCAGGAAAAATATGGTTAAAGGTGTCTTGGTGGATGGCTGCTGGATAGATGAACCTAACACGGTTAAGGAAGAAATTAGAAGTTTCTTTAAGAAGAGTTTTGAAGAACCTATGTGGGAAAGGCCTACTCTGGATGGTATCAGATTTAAGACCATTGATCAGCAGCAAAATAATCTCTTGGTGGCGCGGTTTGAGGCATCGGAAGTGAGAGACGCTGTTTGGGCTTGTGGGAGTGAAAAGAGTCCCGGTCCGAACGGTCTGAATTTCAAGTTTACTAAAAATTTCTGGATGATCATCAAATCTGACTTAATGCGTTTTTTGGATGAATTTTATATTAACGGTGCAATGCCTCCTTCCTTGAATTGATCCCTAAAGTGCATGATCCTCAAGGCCTTAATGATTACAGACCTATCTCTCTCATTGGATGTGTATACAAGATCATTGCTAAGGTGTTGTCCTCAAGGTTGAAGAAGGTGTTGCCTTCTGTCATCGACGATTGCCAATCTGCCTTCATAGAAGGGAGGCACTTGCTACAGAGCGTAGTCATAGCAAATGAAGTGATCGACGAAGCTAACAGATGCAATCGAAGCTGCCTCGTTTTTAAAGTTGATTTTGAGAAAGCGTACGACTCAGTGAGCTGGAAATTTCTCTCATATATGATGAAGAGGTTGGGTTTCTGCCCTAAGTGGATTAGATGGATCGAGGGCTGTCTCACATCAGAATCTATTTTTATCCTGGTAAACGGGAGCCCTACTGCAGAATTTCACCCCAACGAGGTCTCAGGCAAGGGGACCCACTTGCCCCGTTTTTGTTTAACATCGCAGTGAAGGGAATTTCTGGGCTGATGAGGGAAGCTCAGAATCAGAACAGATTTGAAGGGTATAAGGTCGGGATGGAAAAGGTGGATATTAGCATGTTACAATACGCTGACGATACAATATTTTTTGGGTAGCATCGGAGAAAAATGTTAGAACTATTAAGGTCCTTTTGAGGTGCTTTGAGTTGGTCTCGGGGCTGAAGATAAATTTCTCCAAGAGCTGTTTTGGAGCGTTTGGGTCGACTGAACAATGGATTAGCAATGCTGCCAGATACCTGAATTGCAGAAAATTGTTGGTACCTTTTTCATATCTGGGTATTCTTGTTGGGGTAAATCCTAGACAGTCTGAGGCATGGGATCCTTTGGTGAAAAAATGCGAGAGAAAACTAACAAAATGGAAGCATAAATATTTATCGTTTGGGGGTAGGCTGACTCTTATTAAGTCAGTCCTGAACTCGTTTCCTATTTTTCTTTTTTCTTTTTTCAGGGTTCCTAAGAAGGTGGTGGATAGGTTGGTGCGGCTACAAAGGAGCTTCTTATGGGGTGGTAATTCAGATGAGGGAAAGATAGCCTGGGTGAGTTGGGACTTGGTTTGTCAACCAAAAGCGAAGGGTGGTTTGGGTGTTCGTGACTTATTTAAATTTAACATTGCGTTACTTGGAAAATGGAGATGGAATTTGTTTCACTGTCAGGAGGATTTGTGGGCACAAGTGTTAGTGTCAAAGTACGGAGGATGGAGAAACCTTGATGCCCTGAGAAGGCCTGCTAATCAGTCTATTTGGTGGAGAGATCTATGTAATTTATGTCAGTTTACTGATATGGAGGGGTGGTTTAATAAGGACATTAAGTGGAAAGTTGGGTGTGGCTCAAAGGTGTTGTTTTGAGAGGATGGATGACTGGATGATGGAGTTCCCTTGATGTTTAAATTCCCTAAATTGTATAATATTTCCCAACAACAACAGCTACACATTCAACAAATGGGAGCTATATCACAACAAGGATGGGAATGGAGGCTTGGCTGGAGACGATACTTCATGGAGGGAGAAATTCCATTAGTAATCAAACTTGTAGATGGGGGGAGGGGGATGTAGGTGGAGTTTACACGGTGGGTAGCGCCTATAACGTACTTAATATGGAGATGGATACCCAACTCCAAGAGGAGGTGTATGTAGATCTTTGGAAGCTAAAAATTACAGGTAAAGCGTCATGTTTTGCGTGGAGATTGTTGAGAGACCGCTGCAATAAAAACAAGTCTTATATTATTTAATTTTGCAACAGGTGAAACTACCTCACCATAATCAACCCCTTCTATCTGTGAATATCCTTTTGCAACCAAGCGAGCTTTGTAACGTTCTAACTCCCCATTAGCACTAGTCTTCTACTTGAACAACCACTTACAACCAATTGCCTTTCGATCTGCAGATAGTTTCACCAAAATCCAAGTTTGATTTTTGGTCGGAGAGTTCATCTCTTCGTTCATGGCTTCCTCCCACTGTTTGACAGCATCTAAAACCCTAGCTTGCTTTACAGTGCTCGGGTCATGATCTGTGATACTCAAAGCATAACTAATGTCAGTGTCACAAAAATTATAGTTGTCATGTGTATACCTCTCAGGTGATCTTCTCTCAGGTATCAAAAACTGTATCTTCCACCCCGTCATATTCAACAGCTTTAGAATCTGAATTTTCCTCTCCAACCTGTGGGCTATAAACATCAAACTCTTTTGTCTGTGGCTTTTCAGAAGCTTCTGAAAATATTTGATTCAGCTTTTTTTTCCTGAACACATCATCTCTGCTGTAAATTACACTTTTAATTTCTCGGTTCCACAACTTGTACCCTTTGATGCCATCCTTGTACCCAATAAGAGAGCACTTTTGAGACTTATTGTCAAGCTTGCTTCTTTTCTCCTTGGGTACGTGTACATATGCTTCAACACCAAAAACTCTGACATGAGAGATGTTTGACTTTCTTTTAAACAGTGCTTAAAAAGGAGTTTTATCCTTGACAGCTGATGTAGGAGATCTGTTCTTCAAATAACAAGTAGTAGCAACTGCCTCTGCCCAAAACTCAACTGCCAAGCCTGCACCACTTAGCATACTTCGTGCCTTTTCAATAGAGACCGATTCAACCTCTCCGCCACCCCATTCTGTTGAGATGAATAGGGCGTTGTCTTTTGCTTTGCAATACCACTAGCCACACAAAGCTGATCGAATTTTGCAGAACAAAACTCTCCACCATTGTCAGTTCTCAGCACCATGATTTTTCTGTCAAATTGATTTTCTACCAATGCTCTGAACTTTTGGAATTTTTTGAACACCTCATTCTTGCTATGTATCTACAATAATCATCAGTAAAAGAACCATGATAACTAGATTTTCCATGTGATGCTATAGGTGTAGGTCCAAACATGTCGCTGTGTATCAAGGATCTCTTCAGCCCTTCCTCTAGTGGACTCAAAAGACACCCGATTTTGCTTGCCATGTAAACAATGCTCACAAAACTTGAATCCCATAGAACAGCTCGGAATCCCTTCTACCAACTTCTTTGATGTTAAAGTCTCTAAACCTTTCCCACCAATGTGACCCAGCCTCCATAGCATTGCAGTGTCTTCCTCCGCGTGCTCAGATATACAACCATCACCACTGAACACTGTGTGACCAGTAGTTTCCACAGTTTGCCATGACACTCTCCTCTGGCAATTACCGTAGCTCCACGAGTCAGTTTGCATGAATATTTATCACTACTAAAATTTATACCTGCATCTGCCATACTTCCAACGAAGATAAGATTTCTGGTCAGACCCTGAATGTGCATTACACCAGTAGATTCTTGACTGTTCCATCTTTCATCGTTAGCCTTAGCTTCCCACGTCCCACAATTTCCAGGGTCGTGTCATCTCCCATTCCCACTGTACCACCAGAACATGTTTCATAAGTGCAGAACCACTTCATGTGAGGTGTCATATGGAACGATGCTTCAGTATCAATTATCCACTCGTTGTAGTCGCTATGAGGATTTGACACTAAGTACAGATCTCCCATGCTATCATCATAATCCTTCTTTGTACCAGAAGATGATGACTCATCCCGTTTATCAGGGCCCACACTTTTATTTTTGCAATTCTTTCTTATGTGCGCAACTTGCTTGCATTTCCAGCACCTTGGTTCGGATTTATCACGAGACTTTGACCTTCCCTGAGATTTGCCTTTGAAACTTGATTTTGATTTATCAGTATTCCTCCATCTAGCAAACAGAGCCTCATTAGCAGTACCCTCAGAACCTACCCTTCTCATCTCTTCAGATAACAGGACAGCAACAACGGTCTCTAAGGACAGTGTGTTAACACCAATACCAATAGAGATAATGATACGCTCCCAAGAGTTTGGCAGTGAATACAACAAGGTACATGCTTTATCTTCATCATCCAGGTTGACATCTACAGATGTGAGTTGTGCGCAGACAGTGTTAAATTCATTTAAATGTGCAGAAAAAGAATCACCTTCAGACATCCGTAGATTGTACAGCTTCCTTCGCCGGAACAACTTATTCACGAGTGACTTGCTCTAATAGAGACTACCCAGCTTCGTCTAGAGATCCTTCGCGGTCTTATCAAAGATCACGTTCACCAAAATGTTGTCAGCAAGGCACAACCAAATCAGGCTTTGTGCCTTTTAATCGATTTTTATCCAAGTCTGCCAATGTTGTCAAACTCGACGATCATAAGAGTTATGTGTATATGTAAAATAGAAACTGCACAAAACAATAAAAGGGGTGCAGAAAGTAACATTGTGTATCTGGTCCATATTAGGAAGAAAATAAGCAAGAGGAGTACAAAAAGCGAAAAAGGGGGCACAGGAAGAAAATTGGCCCAAATGTAAACGTAATTCCTAATTATCGTTGTGTTTGCGCCTCACTCATCTTCTCCCGTAGCTGCGTGCGTGTTCCACTACTCCTCCTTCCTTTTTTTTTTTTTTTTTTTTTTTTTTTTTTTTTTTTTTTTTTTTTTTTTTTTCTCTTTTCTCTTAATGGAATGATGGAACACAACATCATCGCCCAGCCTCCGTCTTCTGCCGCTCCCATACCGCTTCTGCTCCACGTGCGACAGGAGGTTCCTCTGCGTGTGACTCTGTACGAGGCATGCGAGTGCACCCCGGTGGCCTTCCTTTGCAAGGCCGACACTGCCAATGTTGTCGAACGCGCGACGAGCAGCGGCGGCGACGAGCAGAGGTAAGCCTGACCAGAGAAGCCATTTTTCGTTTTTTTTTTTCTCCAACTAAGAGATCGAAAAGGATCTTCGATCAGTCCAACTCACATGCAAACGCGCGATCCGCCACCAATTCTCACCCCTAACAATCCTCCCTTCGAGTTTGCTTGTGCCTCCCTTTGAAAATCGCAAGATCGTACGAATATGCGACTTTACTCGCGATCTTGACAACATTGAAGTCTGCATCTCGTCTGATCTTTCAGACCCAAGTGGTGCATCTTCGATCACTTACCAGAGGTCCCTGTCAACAAGCAGACCCAAACTACAAATAATAAAACACAAGGCTAACAACAGTACTAGGTCTCGAATGCTTTGCATGCTTATTTTCCGAAGGCAAAATATGAGCCATACCCAGCATTCTGACTTGGCGAATGATTTTCATGTTTCTTCAATCCCAATGCAGTTATACACCATTCAAACTTTTCTGAAACCACTGCCTTAGTGCTGGGCATGAAGGGGTGTGTTGTGAAAAACTCAAGTCACACATGAGCTAGAGATAAGGCCACAATAGAATATATCAAGTAAAGGCAACTCTCACCCTATGTGCTATCTTTTGGGATTGGATTAGGCCCAAACCCACATTCTAAGATAATTGCACAATTATTAGAAGCCACATATCAAATCTGTCATATTTTTAAAATGCATCGGCAAAAGGAATGTGTAATAGTCAGAGTAATGCACTAGATTTTTTTGATTTCTGTATATATGCATACTTGTTCTTATCAGCAAAATCTTAAGGAAAATGTTTTCTTCTCTTTTCAGAAGGAACAATTCCCTTTCATAGAAAGTTGGGAATGTTTCCGCAGCAGAACAACCCTGTACTATACTATTGGCATGTTGATATTCTTGGAAGATAGCCTACTGAAATTTAAATCTGCAATGGAACCTTTCTTACAGGTTGGTAGCTTTTATTTGCCACAATAAAGCATGCTCATGCTGGAAATAACAATTTTACTGACCCATAATGGCAACAAGTATTCTGACTCATTAATCTTAAGAAATTGTTCTTTTACAATAATTGTATCAAACATGTACTTGGAAAGTGGAATATTTTTGGTGGCCTTGTAAATATAAATAGCTACTGAGTACTGAGTGCATACTGACTCAAGCAATTCACCAAATCTCCTTCTATAATTTTCTTTTTGGTCAATATCTTAACTAATCTGTTGTGATTCTGTCTGTTTTGATTTCATTAGTAAAAATGCAACGTTGAACTTTGGATTACATATTTTCTTTTGATATCTAAATCTTCTTTTCATTTTTCTTTAAGTTGAGCCATCTGGTTAAATTAAATCTTTTGGACAGATACTCATCTGTTTTAAATAAATTATCTTGCACAAGACACTGTTGACATCTGTGGACAAATAAAACTCAAAACACATATACTAGTGTACCCTTTTAAACATGATTTATTTGCAATCAACTACTTCTAATTAAATTAAATCCTTGAAATCATTGTTGTCCAGTTAGTCCAGATCTATAGTTTATTAGTTGGTTGAGAAGGTTATTTCTTCATGAGTCTTTTGTGACAAGGGTTGCTTGTCACACCTCCATTACATTGTGCCTAATAAGTTATGCAGTGTACAACACAGTGTTGTCAATTTATTAATGATTATTGATATGTCCTGTCGATTATTTTACATTCTAATTGATTCTTTTTTGCTTTTTAAATTGTAAGGTTTTTGTTAGATTGGAATCAACACCTGAAGCATTGTTCCAATCAGATGCTGTAAAATATGCATTCATTGTGTTGATGCGGGACCTTCGAGGAATAGCAATGGCTGCTAATAGGTTGGCACTGATTAAAGCTTCAGAAACTTTGTTTTGTTTATAAAGGCCATGTTATGTTGTTAACAATGTTCATTTGTTGTTATTATTCTTAATTGCTTGTTAACAGCCGTAGAACGTATGGGTTCCTTTTTGATTGGCTTTATCCTGCACACATGCCTCTTTTTTTGAAAGGAATTACACATTATGCTGATATTCCAGAGGTTTGCTTAATCCTTTCCTTTTCAAGCAAATTATAGGGTGATCAGAAAATTGCCATAAAATTGAAGGAATAATTTTATTTTCTTAATTTTACTGTAATTTTCATAGTTGTTGCATCATTTAATCATGCTGCTATATGACTAGCTATACTCTATGATAGTGAATCTTTAAGTGAATAACAAGAAAGTAGTAGAAATGAGGATGTTAAGATCAAGGTTGTCAACCTCGTAACTTGGAAGAGGAACGGAAGGGGTGTAGACTATTTTAGAGTATTAGAATTAGTTATGGAATATTCTAGAGTATTAGAATTAGTTGTGGAATATTGTAGAATATTATAATTAGTTGTATATAATGAACCCTTTGGGTTTCAATCCGTATGAATGAATAAGAAGATTCATATTATAATATGGTATCAAGAGTAGGTTTTCTTGTTATCATTCTGCAACTCTGAAGACCATTTAAAAAAAAAAAAAAAAAAAACTTAACTCATCTCCCTCTGTCATTTCCCAGAAACACTATCTAGTCACCTCCAATCATGAAAACAAGGCCACCATTGACTCCAAACACCATTTTTCGACCTATCGGTGTCCGTTTGCGGCACGATTTTTTCTGTTCACCTCATCGGCCTTTCCTTTTCTGGTTTCAGGCGACTTATGGACTCTTCTAATAATACGATGACAGCTTCTCTACTATTGCTGGAAAGAGATCCATTAAACTTTCTGAATACATTACTTTGAACTTAGTCCTTCATGTTCCCTCTCTTACTTGTAACCTCATCTCTATCAACAAACTTACATCTGAGTTAAATTGTGTCATGAAGTTCTCTGTCCATGCTTGTGTTTTTCAGGAACAGAACTCGGAGCTGAAAATTGACAGTGCTAGAGAGGAAGAAGGGCTTTACTATTTTGAAAAGGATCCTAATGAAACAATTTTTTTTGCGCACCACTCATTATCGTTGTGGCATCGTCGGTTAGGACACCCAAATTTCTTTTATCTTCAAAAGTTGTTCCCGAACTTATTTATCAATAAAAAATCCATTTCTTTTTCTTGTGATATTTGTCAGTTTGTGAAGCATCCTCGTGTTTCTTATCCTCCTAGAGTGCATCATGATTCTTCTCCATTTACCTTGATTCATAGTGATATATGGGGTCCAGCCCGTGAAAAAAATATCTCTGGTGCTCGTTGGTTTATTACTTTTAATGATGATCATTCTAGGTTATGTTGGGTATATCTTTTAAAGGATAAATCCGATGCTGCATGCACCTTCAAAAGCTTTCGTGCTATGATTCAAACTCAGTTCCAGACCTCTATCAAAATTCTTCGAACTGACAATAGTACAAAATATTGTAATTCTGTTCTTGGAGACTATCTCACCCAACATGGTATTCTCCATCAAAGTTCTTGCCCTAACACCCTTGAACAAAATGGGGTGGCTGAAAAAAAAATAAACATCTTCTTGAAGTTGCTCGAGTTCTTTTGTCTACCATGCATGTCCCTAAATATCTATGGAGGGAAGCTATCTTGCAGGCATCATATCTCATGAATCAGATGTCTTCTCATGTCCTAAATTTCATTCTCCTTTATCTTGTCTTACCGACACCTTTCCTTTTTTTCGGACTCATTCTTCCTTTCCTCTCAAGTTGTTTGGTTGTGTGGCTTTTGTACATGTTCCTTCCCAATCAAAGGTCCAAGCTCGATCCTAAGTCTATTCGATGTCTCTTCATAGGATATCCTCCTAACCAAAAGGGTTATAAATGTTACTCACCTTCTCTCCGTAAGGTCTTTGTTTCTATGGATGTCACATTTTATGAGACACAATCCTTTTTTCCTTCGACTTCTCTTCAAGGGGAGTCTATTGGGGTAGATGAAGATAAGTCTTGGAAACCAAATGAGTCTATTGTTCTACCTTTGCCTTTGGAGACAGGGGGAGTTATTGTACAGGAGATATGGTGAACTACTGTGCCGGAGACTGAAAATCCTCCTGGTAAATGGGGAAAAATTTACAACAGGCGAAAAACACTTCAGGAGACTCTAGATTGCCAAGATTTTGATTCGAGTCCTAGTTCCAGCAACCCAATACCTGAATACATTGATGCAACCGACGTAAATTTGCCTACTGATCTTCGAAAAGGTACTAAATCTTGTACTGCTTACCCTATTTCTCATCATATCTCGTATGAAAAGTTATCCTCAGGTTTTCGTGCTTTCAACAGTATCTTAGACAGTACATAAATACCAAAAAACATCCAAGAAGCACTTGATGACCCAAAATGGAGGAATGCAGTCTTTGAAGAAATGGATGCACTTAAAGAAAATGTAACTTGGGAATCTGTAGCATTACCCAGAGGAAAGAAAACAATAGGTTGCAAGTGGGTATTCACAATAAAATTTAATGCAGATAATGATGTATGTGTAAACCCACTAGACAAGAATTTTCCTAAATCTACCTTGCAATGAAACCTAATCTTTAAGCAACTTTCAAGAACACACAAGCTGTCCAAGTTTTCATGAAAATGTATGGCTGGAAGCTTTCTTTAATGGCAGCAATGGAAGATGGAATAAAGATTAGGGATGAAGATGGAAGAGAGGTTAAGGATGAAGATGGAAGACACCATGAAGAAGCTCTCCAATAAGTTTAGGAAGAATCATCATAATATCTTGAAGCCATTGATAAGAAATAAGAGGTTCTTGTGCAAGAACTTGAGAGAAACTCTCAACAATTTTCAGAATTGTATTAATGAACCAAAGTTAGTTACAATCAGTTTTGGGGAGCCATATATAGCCCACGAAATTACACATCAAATGCACATGAAATGACAATTTAAATGAAGCTTGAAGTGCAACAAAAGGAGCCTAAATGCAAGCTAAATGAAGCTTGTGGTGCAAGCTTCCCAAAGTGACCCTTGGCTGTCCCAAATTCGAAAATGGTGCAGTTTTTTAGCTTCTAAGTGCAGCCAACTAATTTATTAAGTTGCTACACAAATTACACACAAGTGAACCTACACATCTTTACACAATTGCACTAAAAAGTCTTTTTATTGTTTCTACTTTTGCTTCTAACAAGTGCTAAATTTAATTGGAATTAAATTGAACTTGAGACATTAAAATTCAGCCCTTGTTATCCTTAAGTTGTTGTGCTTCCTCTTACTTGTCCAAGTTAACCTTGATGTGGTCTTGAAGTGCTTGGGTTTTAGCTCTTGTCATGGGTCCTTTAAAGCTCACTAAAGGAAGTGCTTTAAGCTATCCTTCTAGACCTTTAGCTGGCAATGAACCTCCATCAGATAATAGCATCAACAAGTATAACACGAGATTGGTTGGTAAGGAATTCACTCAGACTCATGGGATAGACTATCAAGAGACATTTGTCCGAGTTGCCAAACTTAACACTATCCGAGTTCTACTATCATTTGCTGCCAACCTTGATTGTCCCTTGCAACAATTAGATGTAAAGAATGTCTTCTTGAATGGAGATTTACATGAAAAAGTTTATATGGATCCACCACCTGGTTTTGAAAAAGGAGACGGTTCAGTATGCAAGTTGAAGAAGTCTGTTTATGGGCTTAAACAATCCCCTAGAGAGTGGTTTGAGAAGTTTACCCAAGCTGTGAAGGGAAGAGGATTCCTCCAAACTCAGACTGATCACACTCTATTTTATAAACACTCTAATGGTGGCCAAATTGTTATTTTCATTGTTTATGTTGATGACATAATTGTCAAAGGAAATGATTGTGAAGAGATAAGTTCTGTTTTTTTTTTTTTTTTTTGATAAATTGGAGGGTAGAGCCCAAAGGAAAAACTACACAGAAAGATGAAGCATGCTAACAGTAACATGTTCCATCAAAAGTCTAGATCTATTAACCTTAAAGGAAAAAAAAACTATCATGGGAGTACCAAAAAACAACAGCTTTCCATAATGTAAAGTGAATCCAAACTTAGCTAAGCCATCTGCACAGACGTTGAGATCTTTGGAAAGAAACTCAGGATAAAGACACCCAAGAAAATCCACGGCCTCGGAGATGCACTTCAGTAGAAAGGGGAAACCACTGTTGGTGTGAAGAGACTCCAAACATAAAATAGCCTCCTTAGAATCACAGCCAATCCAAACATCATCACAATTCAGCAATTTTGCAATCTTTAAACCATGCAACAAGCCCCATAATTCGGCTTCTAGGGCAGTACAATGGCCAATGTTATACGAAAATCCACCTAACCAATCACCAGAAGAGGACCAAATAAAACCACCACAAGCTCCCAAATTACTGGTCATATTGCAAGCTCCATCAACAAAAATCCTGTACTTGTACCCCTGAGGATTCTGGCTAGTGGTGAAGTAACTACCAATACTATCAAAATTAACCAAAAAAGGTGCAGCCCCATTGCAATTCTTCATATTCGAAAGGAATTGGAGGATATGCTTAATAGGATCCTGAGGAAAAACAAAGTGCTCATCATGAATCAAAGAATTTCTCCACTTCTAGTGAAACCAAGAGGTCACATAAAAAACCTCTTTCCAGGACGGCCAAACGGGAGTAGTAAGAGGCTGAAGAAGATTAAGCTTGAACCAGTTTATACCATTTAAGGTGAAAAAATCAATAGGAAAATTTCCAGCAAACCACCTCTCCCAGATATTTCTAGCAAAACAACAGTCTCGAAGAACATGCATAATAGTTTCAGGATAATTATGGCAAGAAGGACAAAATTGTTCCCCACCACTCCAGTGACAAGTTCTGTCTCTAACTGGAAGTTTATCTAAACAAGCCATCCAAATGAAAACAGCAATCCTATACGGACCCTTCCACTTCCAAATGGCAGACCAAATTTTATCAACACTGATGTTGGACTCCGTAAGGTTGCAGTAGGCATTTCTCACAATGGATTTACTAGAAGTATAACTTTTCCACTTCAAACAATCAACATTGTCACTACCAACAGGAGGACTAATCAGACTCAGTCTAGATAGAGTTGATATATCAAGGAAAGCCGACAAATAAGACCAGTTCCAATCACCTAAACTAGACTCCACCAACTCGCAAACTTTAAGGATAAGATCCTCTTGAGGAGGCTTAGGATTAGCAGTCTCATATAAACAAAAATGCCAACCACCCTAATTGTCAGTCCAAAACAATGTTGATTCCCCATTACCAACGTCCCATTCCAAAAACTGAGACATCTTGCCACGGGCCTTGCAAATAGCTTTCCAGAAAGTTGAGTCACTACTTTTGGCTACAATCTACGATTAGGGTCAGCTTTCCTACCATACTTGCCAAAAAGAACCTGGGCCCAAAGACTATTCTGATCATTAATAAGTTGCCAGGCAATTTTTTGCATGAAAGCTTCATTTTGGGCTCTGAGATAAATGATACCAAGACCACCATTTCGCTTAGGGAGGCACATTTGTTCCCAAGCAACATAATGAGCTTTACGTTTAATATCTGAATCCCCCCCAAATAAAAATGTGCTGCAACTTCTCAATCTCCTGGCAAATATGAGCAGGGAGCATATTATTTTGCATATGAAAGCTAGGAATGGCTGAAATAACACTTTTAGCTAAGGTTATTCTGCCAACAAGAGACAAACATTTGGATTTCCATCCATGGAGTCTGTTATGTACTCTGGAAATAACATCAGCATAGTGGTCTCTATTAATTCTGCCATGTCTCATCAGGGAGCCCAAATAGCGACCAAAGTTGTTGACCCTCTTGAAACCACTGATAGAAGTAATTTCATCTGCGAGCACCTAAGGGACATTCCTAGAGAAGTAAATACAAGACTTCTCAATACTGACACATTGCCCAGACATCTTAGAGAATTTATCCAGACACTATATAATGGAGTTCAACTGACTTAAGGAGGCTTCTGCAAAAAGAATAATATCGTCAGCAAACATCAAATGAGAAATAAAAAGGACCTGCTTTCCCAACTTTGATAGGCAGCCAATTTTTCTTCTCAACCTCATCCATAATTAAATGAGTAAGCTTCTCCATACAGAGAATGAATAGATAAGGGGAAATAGGGTCCCCTTGTCTAATTCCTCGCTGAGAATAAAAGCCAGGAGTCCTAGATCCATTCCAAAGAACTTCCATATGAGGGCTAGTCACACAACCCATAATAGCTTCCACCAAATCTTTAGGAAGATTTAAATCACAAAGTACCAGTCTTATAAAATCCCAATTAAGCTTATCGTAAGCTTTTTCTAAATCAATCTTGATAGAAAAGAAACTCTTTTTACCTCTCATTCTGTGCATAGAATGAATGAGCTTTTGAGCAATTATAATGTTATCCTGGATGTGCCTTTTGGGAACAAAGCTAACTTGATTCGGGGAGATCAAACTGCCAAGAAGAGGCTTGATTTTATTAGTAAGAATTTTGCCCAGGCCCTTGTAAAAAGAGTTACAGAGGGCAATAGGGCGAAATTGCTTCATTAAACACGGCCTGTCAATCTTTGGAATAAGAGCAATAAGCGTGCTATTGATTTCCTTTATCCGAGAAGGATTCTGAAGATAAAAAAACCATGGAGCTGAATATTGTGGTGGATAGCATTGACATGCATAGACACATAATTACCTTCCAAAATGGGTCTTTCAACAGTCAAAAGCTTATGGATGATGCTGTAACTATTTGCTGGATGTGGACTAAGACTTTGGAGAAAGGGTTTAATATTCCGCTTAATGTCTGGTCATGTAATCTGGGGGAATTTTTTGCTATCAGGGTTGGGTCTTAATTTGTCTTAGTTTCCCCTCTCTGGTTCAGGGGTTTCTCTTTGTGGCATCTAGATTTGACACCTTAATTCCTGGTTCTCTATGTATTAGGTTGCCAAAGATCTTGTTTCTGTTCTTCCTTTAGTACTTCTTGTACTGGTTATCCTTTCTCTTTCATTAATATACATATAATTACTTTTGCCGACCAAAAAAAAAATAAAAATTTGAGACTTTAGCAGATCCTAATTCCTCTGATAAAATAATGCAGGAAATCCATCAGGGCCAGGAGCTTTCAAGGGGGCCATCTGAAAAAAAGCTTGTTTCACTTCATCAATAGAGATATCTAAAGATAGCAAATCAGCCTGATTATCAGAGACTTGGCCAGGATATGCAAGTCTGAAACCAAACTTTATCATTACTAATTTCCTTAAAAAGATTAAGAAAAAAATTTCTGGCCAAAGCAATCAGTTCCTCCTCATCTTTCACCCAGTGACCAGCCTCATTCTTGATCTTAACAATTTTATTTCTCTGTCTTCGGATGAGAGTCCTAGTATGATAGAAAGGAGTATTTCTATCACCATCTCTTATCCAATCACCTCTAGATTTTTGATACCAGATCTGCTCCTCCTGATTTAGAATATCTTCCAACTCCTTTTTCAATTTAGCTTCCAGCTTTTCAAGCCGAGTTTCTGAATGCCTTCAATACGAGCAATAACTCTATTTTTCCTTTGCTGAATGAAACCAAACACATCTTTATTCCAATCCTTTAGAAGGGGAGTAAAAGAAACCAAGCTGTCCACCAACTTAGTAGAAAAATTCCATTTAGCTTTAAAGAAAGAAAAAAATCTGGAATCATTATGCCAGGTAGCCAGAAATCTAAACGGGCGCTCTCTCCAACAACTATCCTTCTTCTCCAATCTAACCAAGATGGGGCAGTGATCAGAGAAAAGCCTGGGAAGATTGAGAACATCAGAATCTTCAAAACTCCAATCAAAACAAGCCCAATCAAAGCAACACTGATCAGGCCCAAACACACATACAAAGGATAATAGGCCCGTTGGAAGATAATGTGGGAGACCAACATGGGAAAGCTATTTTAACCATTTTCCATATTCAACTACAAATTATGATTATACGAACGTCCGACGACGGTGATGGGTACGTTTGTTGACGACAAAGAAAGTGTTGAGAGCGGACTGCACAAAGGAAGAGAATGTCTTTGTTCATCCCAGCAAAAAAGATCGAGGCGGAGCGATGATCCTCGTTTTTCCGCTAAAACTCGTGATCTGCAAGCATTCTGCACTGGTAGTGATCTTTTGTGCAAGTTAGCATGCAGACCTCCCCAAACTCTTATGATCCTACTAGTTAGCAAGTATACTCGTGATTTTGACCACATTGGTTAAGATGAATGTGACATGATATAAAATGGTTATATATGAGGACATATTGGTGTGACATGCTTTGAGGAAAAAGAGGACGGAGAATTGGTTTAGTTTCCTTATTTTGTAAATCTCTTTCATCAAAAATAAGAGGATTTTGTGTGGTTTGATAAGACAACACACAAGGGTAAATAATTCTTACATGGTATCAGAGCAAGGTTGAGGAAATAACAAAAATCGTGCTCCTCCGGGGACCATACTCCTCGATGTACCTTTCTCTACTTGTTGTCCTACTTCCGACAACCTATTTACACATTCTATTGGACTTTTCTACTTGCCGCACCTTTTTCAGTGATCTTCTGTCACTTGTGTCCCCTTTTTGCCGCCACGTTCCTTTCGTGTAAACAGTAATGCACACGCTGCGAACGCGCTTACACTACCATCTCGCCAGTGTGACCCTTCGATCAGAAGCGCCTCTCTTTGGCAAACCCAACGTCGTCAACCACGACCCCTTCCACCACCGGATGCACCGTCACACTCTGGTGAATGAAGCTCACGTGCCTGCACCATTTCTGTTTTCTGCACGACCCCCCGTCGTGCTTCTTCTACGAACCTATTATGGCTTGGTTTGGCTTGGTTTGCATCTGTTTGTGTAACACCCCCGTAGGCCTCCGGTGCGTTATTATTAACGATATCAGTTTAGCGTTTTATAAACGGAAAAAATATTACTCAGCGGAAGCATAGAATCGTTTTTCTTGATTCATTAGGTATGGAATTCAAAATAACAAACAACATATATATATATAAGGCACATAATACAAGCCCTGCTGATCCAGTTTCTTAAAATAAACATAGACAGATAAGGAATCATATACAAGATAATCAGGAGCAAAAAACAGATTATTACTCATCATTATAGTTCTGTACATCCATATACATCAGAGTTTTCACCACACTGTGGCGATACAAAAGAATACTGCCCTCACTGAGGGTTACAGAACTATACAACCCTATCCAGGGTACAAAACATATCAAACACCAAAATAGAGCCTTCAAGCTCCTTCTGCTGCTCTCAGCTAAGCAAAAATGTCTCTATTCGGGCCTCCTGCCCTGAGACTGCTCTCTTCTGTCTGAAGAGTCACCTGAAACCACAAACCCCCACACGGGGTGAGATATATATCTCAGTAAGCTCAGGGTCCTTGGGAAGTCATTCCCACCCTGGCCCACAATTCACAATACAAATATCAGATAAGCATACATATCAAGTCAATTTCACATCCATGGCAGAGTTACACTCAATGTCCACAAGTTTAGCAGAGTTCCACTCAATGCTTTCAACAGATGGCAGAGTTACACTCGATGCCCTTAACATATGGCAGAGTTACACTCAATGCCATTCACAGATCATAGCACAACCAAGTACAATATATATAAAGTCACAACAGTATGCAACAACCAATGTATGCATTATGAATATGACCATCACTCCCCAGGAGTGTGGTGTGCAACCAAATGGGAATCAATCCCCAGGGACTCAGAACTTACCTGGCAAGGTATCAGTATGTAGTTCCTTCCCTGGTTTGTGGCTCCCGCCACCAACAGTTCTAGATTCACGCCCTATTCAAGGGGCATTTCATTATCAATACGAATTCACAGACATATAATCACAGAAACATACAATACCAGGATCCCCTATCCTAGGGTTCAATCAAATTCTGCCCACACAAGGCTTTTTCTCAGATCATACAGGGTTCATCAAAGCTGCCATCAGAGCAATTGAGTCACCACAGACTCAATGCACAGCACATTCTTAAGCTTTGGCTCATAACAGCCCATAATTCAAAATAACACTAGAACAGTCTTGCCCTCAACTCAGGCACCGTTTCAGTAGCCTCTAAGGCTCAACATAGACTCAGTAACGGCTCTAGCATGTCAGAAAACCAATAACAAGTGACTCTACACCAGTCACTTATGCATTCACAGAGCCAATATTCAAAGTTTACCAATTCAAAAACTGAAAGCTATTCCTTCATCACTAGACAGTACTAAACAAGATTCTCTACAGAATCCTGGGCTAATTCTAGCCCCAGACCAAT
>PYAF01005768.1:135153-146221 GCA_007407185.1 Glycine tomentella
GTAGTAAAGTTCCTAGAAATTCTATTCTAGATTTTCTTGTCACCTATTAGTAATTTATTACCTAGGAGTATTGTATTGAAATTTTTCTAATCTCTATTCTAGGTAAAAAATCCTTTAATCACATATTACTAATTGATCTAAAACATTTCCTAAATTACACATTTAACACGTATATAAAAATATTGGGGTGTTACAGAAGATGTAGGTAAATATGTAATGTAGGAGTCTATCCTCATGAGTCATAGGTCCAGTACCTAATCTCATCCTTAAATTCATGTGAGGATCAATAAGCATGCTTCTGTAAGTCTCCATCTTGTTGTAGCATTCAGCTTCCTCTTCAAATCTTCTTTCTCCATCAAAGGAGATTCCAGCTACTTCATTCCAGATTTCAGGTGTGATCTCTATTGCAACACTACTGACTTGAGTTAGGGTAAAAGGTGGCTTGCATTTCATCAAACTTTGTTCGGCCTTGTTGCTCTAACATATGTGGAAAATTGAATCCTTGTTCAGTAAACCAAGCTAGGTTTAAGAATTTTGAAGGACACAGAAGCTTTGTTGCATTGAACTGAAGATAGTTCATTTTATCAGCATCTTTTGGTAAATGAATGATCAAGCCTACTCACAGCTTGATTAGAAGGTTGGGCTTGTGCTTTTCTTTTTGAGGTTTTGACTCTTTTAGACATTTTTGTTGAACACAGGGGGAGCTTCATGAAGTTTGGAAGTCTTTGATACAAGATTGGTTATGAGTTTTTAACATGCTTGAAGACTTGGAATTGAAGAATTTTATGAAAAAGGACAGCTATCTGATTGATCCATGCATTCATTCATTTATTCATTGTTTTAACTAAGTATTTTTTTAATGAAAATCAAACAAAGCTTTTAACATTTAACTAATGTTTTAATTTGATTCAAAGGTTTTTGGAAAAATAGTTTTGTACTGTTGTAATCGATTACCTTAAAGGTATAATCGATTATTTCATTCTTAGTTCATACTGGAAAAGCTTTCAAGAACAATGTAATTGATTACCTATCGGAATAATCGATTATTTGACCTTTGTTTTCATATAAACTGCTTTGTTGAACACTTTAATCGATTATCATTGGGTAGTAATTGATTACATTGCTTTACATGATTTTAAGTCTCTTTGGAAGAATCGATTATCAATAGGTAGTAATCGATTACACAGGCTTAGTTGAAAAAAGCTGTCTTCCTGTCTTAATCGATTACCAAATGTTGTAATCGATTACATAGTTCATTCTGTTTTATAAAGCTCCCTGATTTAATCGATTACCAAAGATCATAATCGATTACATAGTGTATTTTGATATTTTGAAGCTTGCTGTCTTAATCGATTACAAGACCGAATAATCGATTATTTTTCTCGTTGCTCATGTCCAGAAACTTGTAGAGCACTTTAATCGATTACAAGGTTGATTTAATCAATTACATGAGCGTTTTAATCGATTATTTGGCGCGTTTAATCGATTACTGACAGTTACAAAAGTTTGTTATAAATAGAACCAAAGCTCAGCTTGTTTTGTAACTTGATCAATTCGTATTCTGAGCATACACAAGCTTTCTAAACACTTCCAAAGTGATTTTCTGATTTTTATTAGTTCTTGCATCAACTAAAACACTCATGGGTTTTTGAGTGATTCTTTAAAGTAAGAAATCTCTTTCAAAGGTTAAGGACGAAGAATGTTCTGAGATTGTTTTTGTCTTTCAACCTGAATTGTTCATTCATTTGCATATCATTCATTGGATCATCAGGTTGTTTCTTTCCTTATCTCTTTGATTGTAATTCTGTTTACAAATTTTGTTGAAATTGGCTATTGTAAGAGAATGGTTCTCTAGCTTAAAGATTAGACTAGTGTTCTCTGAATCTTTCTCCTTAGAAGTCTAATAGGGTTTTAGATTTCTGTTCTTTATCTAGGGTTGATAAAGGGGAGAGGTTCTTGTAAAAGCTTGTAAGAATATTTTATAATAGTGGAACTCTAATTCAGTGTAAATTAGAAGGCACTGGATGTAGCTTCATGTTTTGAAGTGAACCAGTATAAATTGCTTGTGTTATTATTTTTATATCTCTATTCTCATCTTATTCATTGATCTTTAATTATTTAAATCATATTCATTGTTTAACAAGTTCTGTTTTGATTTATTGAGTTCTTGGACTGAGCTATTTGATTGTGTAACACCCTGAAAATTCAAAAACTATGGTCAAAATATTATATGAATTATTCTTGCATAGCTATTGATGTGAGTATTAGATTATGAAAATTTGGCTGTCTATATTTGAATTAATTGGGTGAAATATCAATTAGAGACATTAAGGAAATGTTTGAAGAGAAATGACCATATTACCCTTTCCTTAAATCAGAAATTATAGAAATACCCTTAAGATAAATATGACAATAATGCCCCTGGATATTTTTGAAAATTACAAAAATGCCCCTAGATATTTTAGTGAGATATTTTAAGATGGAAATTATATAAATGTCCTTGGATATTTTAAAAATGACAAGAATACCCTTAGATATTTTTGGCTAGATATTTTATAGTAGAAATGACAAATATGCCCCTAGGATGAATGATGAATTTACCATAATGCCCTTCAGGCCAAAAATGACCAGATGTCCTTAGAGATTTTGTGAGAACCTGATGAAATTACATAATACTATTGACTGACAGAATATCAAAACAGTTTGTGACAAGAAATTCTAGAATAGAATTTCTATGAATTTTATAAGGTAATGACTTTGAAACTTTATTCAGAAGAATTCAAGCATTGGAAAAATATGGAAAAATAATAAACAGAATTTATAGAATTTTCTCTAAATTGTGGTGTAACCAGATTTATTTAATAAAATGGTTTATTAATTTTGATGATAAAAAATAGTACAGACCAATCAGAATTAAGATAAAAGCAGTCTCGTATGCAAGGTTGTGTATCACTCTGCTTGTAAGTAATTTAACTATCATTAAAGTCAGTTTCTGGAAAACTCTAGAGTTTCATTATTTAATATTATCCTTTAGGTAGAAGAGTGCAAATTGAACTTGAACTTCTCCTATGAAATGCCATGTGTGAAGACAAATGCAACTTGAACTTTATTTTCTCTTAAAGAATGCCATGTGTGAGGCTATTTTCAAATTGAATTCTTCTTCCTCATGAAAGGTGACATGTGGATACAAGGAGAATCATATAATTTTCTTCTCTTTAAGAAAAATATCTTAAGCTTCATAAATTAAAATGATAAGATACAATCACGAAGGCTTAAGAAATATCTTGTCACTTGTAACTCACTATTAATATAGGAATGAGAAAGCTATCATATATGTGCACAAAATGAGAAGAAAAATCTTCTATTATTCTCTTGTTAAATAACGTGAAAGAGGAGGAAAAATGGAGAAGTTTCATGACTTGAAGACAAGTGGAAGGACACTTGGAAGCAAGGTGTCATGTCTTGAAGGATATGGATACAAAGTAACATGAAGTGAAGCAAAATTCTCTCCCTTTCCCTAGAATCCACGTGAAGCTTGGAGAATCATGGAGAAACTTCATGATTTTAGACACTTGGAAGGAAAAGAGGAAGAAGTTTCATGAAATGGACAAGTGGTGGGACACTTGTAAAGTTCATGACAAGTGTAGGGACACTTGTAAAGTAAGTCATCATGACTTAGGAGATTTTTTATAATCTAGTTAGAATGGAATGGAATGACATGAAACTTAGTTACAATGAAACCAAATGGAAGTAACTAGCTAGGAAGGGTAGAAATGTCCATGAATATTATATCATTTTCCAACTACTATATAAAGGGGGAAAGGGGGCCTTAAGTGGAAGTCACATTCAAGACTCCACCCTTCTAACACTTCACGTGAAAAGCTCTCTCCCACATCACCTTCATTTCATTTTCATCCTTTCCTTATTAAAGCCTAAATCAAGTGAGAAGAAAACTCCACTTCTCCTTGAAGATCACGTGAAGAAGAGGCTAACATCTTTAGGGAAAGTTTGCCATGCTTTGTAGGAAGAGAAAGACAAGTTTCATAAGAGAGTATAAGGTATGTATGGGGAAACTTTATGATAAATATAGTTTAAGTTTTGTTTTGTTTGAATAAGTGTTTGAATGTTCATATGTTGCTAAAAGTTTCTATGAATTTTTCTAAATTCCATGTGTTGCTGAGTGTTTCTATAAACCTCTATACATGAATAATATGCTGAGATTCTGTACATGAATATAAAGTTGAGTTCTATATTTTATGTTGAGTTTCTGAGTAAAGTATGTGAGATATCAATTAAAGACTGATGTTGAAAATAAATATGAGATGATGAAAAGAGTTATACCTTAAAGTGAATCAGTCTTATATGTCTCATATGCATATGCCCGGCGGGGTTAGTCCGCGTTATTTGCCTCAAGAGGAGGTGTGTCAGATAGCTGCAGGAATTGAGTTCGAGCGTTCAGATAAGAGAGGTCTAAGCTAGGGGGTACTTGGCAGTGGGAAAATCACGCCACCCATGATGATCACATGCAGTGTGGGTGAGAATCCTGTTGCAACACTATCAGACCCTGACTGATCTTTTCAGTTCTATGCCATAGGGATGGGGCTATCTTGACTATTGGTACCAATTATTGAAAGAGTTTAAGAGAATCATGCAAATGATAAGAGTTTAAGAGAATCATGTATCATGATAAGAGTCTAAAAGAATCATGCATCTTTGAGGATGTTGTTATAAATATTTACATATTAAATATATTTGCTTAAATTATGTTTATCATAAACTTACCATGTACTTTGTGTTTGTGGTTGACACCTGCTTTGACCTCGATTATATTCGGGCGAGCAGATGAACAACAAAGAGAAACTATTAGCTGTCTATAAGAAGAGAATTTTGTTTGAAGATATAATATTTTGAAGAGGTTATTTTTGAAGATGTATTTCTTTGTTACGGAGTACTTTAGTTGTTTGTTGTAACGACCTAAATATTTACTTATTTTTATTTTTACTTAAGGATAAATTTCTAAGAGACTATAATATTAACGTTTTTAAAATGTAAAATCTGCAAAAGATTTGTTACTTATATACATAGCCAATGTCTCTGATACAAAAGTTTATATAATACAAGTACACTACTTTCTCAAATATTCAGCTTGTTATATAACTTCTTTTATATTTCTTCACTACTCCAAGGCTTCATGAAACCTGTCCATCATTGCCATCTAAAAAAAACATGAAACAAATCGGGTGAGAAATAAATTTCTCAGTAGGTAAAGCTAAATCCCGAACCTATTATTAGGTTATTATAATCATTCAAATAATCAAACACATTCACAAGCAATATGCAACTACATGAATGCATGATATGAACTATCCCAGGGCAAATGGCCTCCACATATCGTACTGTATGTGGCCACACTGAGTGTGGACGCTGCTATAGTCTTACGCAAACATGCATGAATTTTGCCATATATCCTTGCACCTGGGTACTACATATCGTACTGTATGTAGCATCAGATTCTGTTTCCCCAAAGTGTGATGACCCTTGCTGTGGCGCGTCTGGCGCCAGATCCCGTGCTGGTAGCGCCATGGATCTTTGGAAGAAAACCCTGTGAAGGGTGTGGCACGGGTAGCGCCAGGGCTGGCGCTGATGGCGCCAGACCCACTGGAATTCAACGCCTAGGGCGTCAATCTGGCGCGAGGGGTGCCAGGTATTTTCCAACCCACGCGAGTAGCGCCATGGTTGGCGCGGACGGCGCGGGAAGTGGTCTGGAAAACCAAGTTTCAATGGTTTTCCACGCGGTCAGCGCCAGGTGTGGCATGGGTGGTGCCACAGGTTCTGGAAGTTGGCGCTGGGGGCGTGGGAGTGGCTGGTGGCGCCACATACATCGCCATGGTGGCGTGGATAGCGCCGGATCTGGCGCGGATCGCGCTAGAGCTCGGGCAGGCCCAGTATTAAAGGGCAAATCGCATTTTCAGAGTAAGAAAAACAGTTTTCTTCTTCCTCCACGACCCAGCCCTCCATTAAAGGTGAACCCAAGCTTCCTAGGACCTATTTTCTTGACCTAAACACCTCCCAATGGCTATTAAGCTTGTGAGAAACCCTTAGGAAGCTATAATCCTTCATCCTATTTCTTAGAAATTCCTTTTGTGAGTAAAATCCATTCTCTTAAAGAACCCTCTGAAACTTGAGCTTGGCGAAGAATCAAAGCTCAGCAGGGACAACAGAGCTTGAGGAAGCAGTCCTGCAGCTTTTCTAATCGCCACTGAGGTAAGAAACTCAAGTTTCTCCTGTTGATTTTGAATTTGGGGTTTTCTGGGAATAGTGACCCATATGTGATGGGGCTTGAATTAGCCCAGGGTCCTGTAGAGAAACTTGTTCAGAGTTTTGTAGTGATGAAGGATTAGCTTTCAGTTTTTGAATTGGTGAATTTTGGATATTGGCTCTGTGAATGCATGTGTGGCTATGTGATAGTCACTTGTGATGGTTAACTGACATGCTAGAGCCTTGATTATGTTTATCCTGAGCCTGAAAGGCTAGCAGAATGGTGCTTGGGTTGAGGCTTAGACCATTTCAGTCATATGTTGAATTATGAGGCTGAAATGAGCTGGTGCTCAGTCATGTGGTTGCATTGAGTCTGGGAGGACTCAGATGCTTGGTACCCAGCCTTAGTGAATCTTGTATATGTCTGTGATGGCCTAGTGTACGCTGGGCTAAAATGGTTAAACCCTAGGATAGGGGAATTCTGTATATGATATGTTCTGTGTTGAATGCCTGTGAATTGGTTTTGATATTAGTATATGCCTTGATTAGGGCGTGATTTTGAAACTGTTGGTGGTGGGAGCCACAGACCAGGGAAGGAACTGCAGAGTGATACCTTGCCAGGTAAGTTCTGAGTCCTTGGGGAATGATTCCCACTTGGTTGCACACCACACTCCGGAGGAGTGGTGGTCATATTCATAATGCATGCATTGATTGTTGCATACATATATTACTATATGTGAAATTATACCTGGTTGTGCTATGAACTGTGAATGGCATTGAGGGATTCTCTGCCATGTATTGATGGCATTGAGGGATTCTCTGCCATGTATTGAGGGCATTGAGGGATTCTCTGCCATATGGAACGGCATCGAGGCTTCTCTGCCAGGACATTGAGGGATTCTCTGTCATGTGGAACTGCATTGAGGGATTCTCTGCCAAGGCATCGAGGGATTCTCTGCCATGTTTGTGGAATAAATAACTGCTCATGTGTATGAGGGTCAGAGGACCAGGCCAGTGTTCCAGATTTGATATGTGTGCTTGTTTGATGTTTGTATTGTGAATTGTGGGCCAGGGTGGGGATGATTTCCCTAGGACCCTGAGCTTACTGAGATATGTATCTCACCCCTTGTGGGGATTTGTGATTTCAGGTGACTCTTCAGGCAGAAGAGAGCAGTCTCAGGGCAGGAGGCCCGAGTAGAGACATTTCTGCTTGACGGAGAGCAGCAGAAGGAGCTTGAAGGCTCAGTTTTGTTTTGTTTATGCTTTGTACCCTGGATAAGGGTTGTATAGTTCTGTAAACCCTCGGTGAGGGCAACTATTCTTTTGTATCGCCACGGTGTGGTGAAAACTCTGATGTAAATGGATGTACAGAACTATTAAGGATATGATATGAAATGAATTTCCTCCTGAGTATATTGTAGATGTTTACTTATCTGTCTATGTTTATTTATGAGAAACTGGATCAGCAGGGGCGTAAATTATGTACTTTGATTATGATTCCATACATAATGAATCAAGAAAAAAAAAACGATTCTATGCTTCCACTGAGTAATATTTAATGTTAATGAGACGTTAATCTGATATTGTTAATGATAACGCACCGGAGGCCTACGGGGTGTTACACAAAGCCTCGTACTGGACTTGGAACATGGAAACATGAATCCACCTATCTTAATCAACATATCAAAATCCATAAAAATCAACTTCATAAGCATAATATATATCATATCATCATTTATATCATAAGTATGGTTACACCACCATATTTTATCCATTAAGCTTATGAGTATGGTTACACCACCATACCTTAATCAAGTAAGATTATTACTAACTTATGCATAACCAGAGAATAACCTTAACTACAGAAAAATTATGTTAGTAATTTAACTAATAATCCTCAATATAAATAATATCTAATTACTTTAAACCTTTATAAACAAATATTCTCACCTAGTATACATCTTAATTTTCCTTTCACCTACCACCTCAATAATTAATCCGCAAAATCAAATCATTAAGTATTTAAATCATTCAACTCCACACCATTCATCCTCTACTTCAAAAATTAAATCAAAACATGTCCATAAAAATATAAACAGACAGTCCAAAGTATCATTGAAATCACCTCAAAAGATTATCAATTGGACTTCCATACCTCACTAATATTAATGGGTATAAATCATAGCCTATCTTATAACTTAAATCAACATATTCTCATTAAATAATAACCTTTAAACATCACGAAATTCAAGCCTAAATATCAACCATAAATCAGCCTACTAAAGAATGTAAATTAATCCAAACCATTTATTAACTAGAGATTTAAGCTTAACCTATCTCAAGTGAGTTTGAATCTTGATATCCCTCTAAATGCTCCTAGTTCCACATGAGATTTCAAAGTAGCAAGGATTAGGGTTTTTGTTTTTAGTCTACTTGAAAATGAAAGGTAAAAAGGATGAAAGGAAGGATGAAAAGGAAAGTATGCAAGAAAGATGAAATGGAATGAAATGAAATGAAAGTGGTGTGAGGAAGAGAGTTCACGTGAGGTTTGAAGAAATAAGTGGTATTGGAAATGGGTTGGCACTTAGGTTCCTCCTCCTCCCTTTATATAGTGTTGAAGAAATGATTACTTAGAGAAAAATCTCATAAGCCATCATTATTCCTTTACAAGTGTCCCTACACTTGTTATAATCTTAAGGCTTCTTCCTTTCTTCCTTCCAAGTGTCCTACCACTTGGCATGATCTTAGAGATTCTTCTCCTTTGCTTCCAAGTGTCCAAAATTGTGAAGTTTCTTCATTTCTCTTGCATTTTCGTGAAGTAGCTTGCCAAGGAAGATTTTTATGCATTTTTATCCCAAACCTATTTTAGTAAAATTATAATTCTGGATTCGTTAACCGTTGGATCTCTTTTAAATTTTAAAGGTACACTACTATCTCATATATGTAACTTTTGACCGTTGGGATTGTTGAAATTATGTCTACAGCTGTCCACGTGCAAGATGGAAGAGTGTAGAGAAATCTTGGCTTGATTTTTATGTTACCTTACATCCATGCCATACAAGTGTCTTGCCACTTGTTTTCATCCTATGGCTTATCTTCCAAGTGGCTGAATTCAAGAAGCTTCTTCCTCATTCTCCATGCTTCTCCACGTGAATGACAAGCTCAAAGGGAAGGAATACAAATTTTTCTTCCTTTCATGCTACATGTGGTCATTTTTTGATGATGAATAAAAATCTAGTTTCAATATGGTATTTTCTTAAAAAGAAATCCAAGTTAATTTGAATTCTTTTATCTAAAGAAAATTTTGAATATTAGAATTCTAGATGTTCCTAAGAATTTATCCCAATGATAGTTTAAATTAATCCCAAGCAGTCTTATACAGGGCAATACATTAACCTTTCATTCTAGACTACATCCTTATCTTTTTTTTTATTGGTCTATACTTCTTTTGACCATCAAAATTACTAAACCATTTTATTAAGTAGGTCTATTCGTCCTATAATTAAGAGAAAATTCTATAGATTTTATGTACCATTTTTCCATATTTTTCTGATGCTTGAGTTTTCTTGAATACAGCCTCAAAGTTGTTATCTTCCAAAATTTGTAGAAATTTTATTTTAGAGTTTTATGTTACAAAATATGTTGATACTTAGTCAGCTAAGTATATTTTATAATTTCATCAAGTTTCTACAAAATTTCTAAAGTTATTTGAGCATTTTTGGCCTAGGGGCATTTTGGTAATTATGCCATTCAACCTAAGGGTATTTTGGTTATTTTCAAAAATGTCCAAGGGCATTTTTGAAATTTTTATCTTAAGGATTTTCTATTAATTTCTGCATCATGGAAAGAGTGATATAGTTATTTTTCTCTAAACATATTTGTATCCAATTATTATCACATTTTTATAATTTTGGGGATGTTACATTTGTACTATGTAATAGAATTGATACCAGTCTGTATTTTATTGTACATCAGATTTATAAATATCAATCAGTGAGGAAAAATCTTTTGTAATCTTATTATATGTTACTTCAGAATTACGAATATTACTCAGTAATGAAAAATTGTAGTTTAGTATTTTTAAGCAAATCGAAGAGAATTTTCATTAAAAATCAATAATAACAAGATGGTAAATTGAGGCATTACAGATTGAGTAAAAGGTTTCTTGGTTTTTGAAAGTGATAAAGATCCTGAAACTCTTATTTGAATTTAATTTTTTAAAATACTAAGGTTCAACCAATTCACCCCCTCTTGGTTATTTGAAGCATTTCTATTATTTTCAATTTTGAAGAGAGTACGAAAAAAATTGAGAGAAAAAGAGAAAAAGAAATAGAGGAAGAGAGCAAGACCTGAGGGTGCGATTTTCTAGTCTCAATGATCTCTAGGCAATTTGATGTAATGGACAGTTAAGATTTCTCATTAATCGTGTTTAAGTGCAATTGGGCAGTTTAAAAAACTATCAGATTTTTGCAGTAACAACTTAAATAATCGATTATATCGTATGTAATCGATTATTTCAATCAAAATTTCAGTTATGAGAAATGAAGTAATCGATTACAATACTGGGTAATTGATTATTTCAATACAGGTGACTATAGAAGACGAAGTGTAATCGATTATAATTGAAGATAATCGATTAAGACAGGTTGAAATAGAATACTCAGATATAAAAGGCAAAAATAATCGATTAATTCGATTACGTAATCGATTATTGCAGAGCAGTCCATAATTTTGTATTCATTCTGAGATACATGTAATCAATTAATTTGTTGACTTAATCGATTACTCCAGAGTGAACATGTTTTTTATC
>PYAF01005768.1:154246-173057 GCA_007407185.1 Glycine tomentella
TAAACTAAAAAATCTGATTATGAAGCATCCCACACGTGAAAAAAGATGGAGTTGTTGCATTTCAAAAATTGCCAACAACTTCCTATCATATCCTCCTAAGACCAAGTCAATTACTTGGGATTTATTTTGCCAAATGATAATCATATATCAGCCATATGTAAGCCCCATAATCAACCCTCAAACTTCTTCCTAAAATCTAGGACATGATCATGATAAGATGCTAGTTGAATTCAAATTCAAATCTAGCTCTTATCTTCTCCTTTTGATATGAAACTAACTACTATAGTTAATTCATATTTAAATTCAAATATTGAAATTCAAAATTTAAATTATCAAATTTAAATATTAGATAATTAATTCAACTATTTAAATTAATTAATGATGTCTTGGACTATCCAAGCCCATTAACTCCATTCAAAAGCCCCTTTCTCTTTAAGATAGGTATCAAAACTCCTTCTTGGGCCAATAACCATTATTAGGCCCAAACCTTTAATGCTATAATGTCATGACAATAAAGTGTTAGTGTGTGACCCATTAGGCCAAACATAGCCACTGACATAAATGAGTTTGGGCCCAACAAGGCCACTACCCATTTAATGACAACACAGAGCACTAGCAATGCTTTGTTGCCCTAGAACTAGTTAGGTAAATGACAAGATCATCCTATTAAATCTATTTGGTTTCCGTATGTATTTCCTTTCGTCTCGGTTACCTTCCCATAAAACCTAGGGTAAGGAAACGTATCTGCCCTTGCGGTCTAGGATAAGCTTTAATACGAATAGGGAGTCTCCAATTTTACTGACTCTAAAGGCAGATCATCTTATGATTTCTTTTACTATGCATAGATTCCCGAGTCCCATAAATGTCATCCCGATTTCTCCAGTTTACAGATAACCTAATCTCTCATAGAGATTTGACGAATTCCTTTAGCTAGTTACCCTAGACTCGCGTTCTTTCAAGATATGCCCAAAGGTATACCTATGTGTCTCCATGTTTCAGGCAGACGAGGTATACAATCAAAACATGTCTTCTAGAACAGAGTCTAGGTGAAAACTTCTGGTCTAAGGAAAGATGCACTCAAATAATAAAAGATTACTCTAATGATACTATCTGTGAGATTTCCTCATAGAGTCTCTTTGTGGGTCCGTTCAGTGCTAGCTGTACCCTTATAGGTCCACCCACGACTTTAGCTAAGACATCTCCATGTCTGTAGCTCATGAGGTCTTTACCTTGTATCTGCATACAAGTAGATAAGTCGCGTTAGTCTTACCCGAGATCACTGATCCCCATTCTTAGTGTTTCTAGACTAGGAACATAAAATTTAGGAGTAGACATCTGGTATCCTTGAATCCTCATGATCGTGATCCCATCATTGATACTCAAGAGATACCTATTCTATTCCAAGGGTTTTATCCAGTTACTCATATATTAATAATGATATCGAGACAGAATATGAAACAAGGTAAAGAGCGCATATAATTTATTCATGACAATATGAAAAAGTACATGTACGTCCTAATCTAATGAAAAGATTGTCTCTAGGACATCCATATACTAACAATATCTGGTCTACTAGCTATCAAATATAGCAAAGATCCAATCATTCCCCTAAACTTTGACTCATCAACCTTTTTTCCGTTTTCATCTGAATCTAGATAGGTTGATGTTGCCATTGGAGTTGTAGCATCTTTGCTTTTCTCCATTTCAAACTTTTTGATTACTTCAACACAATACTTGGTTTATTTAGAAATGTTCCATCCTTCATTTGCTTCACTTGAAGTCCAAGAAAGAATGTTAGTTCTCCCATCATTGACATTTCAAACTCATTCTGCATAAAAGTAGAAAATTCTTTGCACAACAATTGATTAGTTGAACCAAAAATTGTATCATCAACATACTTTTTGTTGGATCATTTTGATAGAGAGGGATGGAGAAAGTGGACAAAATAGACTCGCATTTCCCAGTCGAAAAGATGGGTTCCTTTTTCGTCTTGCATTTCTCATCGATCAAATACGGAAAAAGAATCACATTGAAAACGTTCCTAACCCACCAACCCCTTCCTTCGTAGAGCCGTGTATTATAATCTGAACCTGCTCGGAGCGAGTCTCCCATAGAGACAAGTGAAGTTGGTGAGCCATATGATAGGCAACTATCTCTCGCGGTTCGGGGAGGACTCAGCTGTTAGTTGGTACCCCCTTTCGGGGTGGACCTTTCACTCTATTTTATTATATACGCTTAGCGAAAAGAATGTTTTTTGATACACCTAGGACGTGGATTTTATATGAACCAATGGATTGTGACAAGTCATTACTACTAGCAATGACTTTGTCTTTCATTACTTCATCCTTTCAATATTCCTCTCCCTTGATCTCAGTTACTCATCAAATGGCACTCCGTTCATATCTTTAAGTTCGATCATTGACAAGGTTCAAAGAAAGAGTGGGTAGAAGTTCGCCTTCCAAGAAAGGAGACAGGAGACTCATGACACTTGTGGCTGTTGAGGGTCATCCAGTTGCTTGCTTATGAGAGCAGGAAGCTTAACGGAGCCGAGAGGCCGCAGTACATGAGAAAAAATTGCAGGGAAGACAAGCCATAAAACCTGATAAGGAAAGATAGAAAACTAGCAATGCTGGGGAATTTTTCTAATAGACAGGTAACTCAAAATCTTAGTCGAGAGGGAAGGCTAGTAAGCTAGTGAACCAAGGGGCAAAGAAAGGGCTTATTAAACTACTTAGAGATAGATTCTCAGTTCCGTGCCTATAGTCATTCCTCTCTCTGGTAGCAATCCTGCTTTATCCTAGAATATATAATGCTTGAAGTTCCCAGTGAGGCAAGACAGTGTATCAGTCTCCAGATAGTAGGAGTCTCTTTTACTTCGTTTCTCCGATAATCAGTTTACAGCAAGCGAGCTAGTTGCAGTTTCAATAGCTATAATAATACTGGGGGTTTTAGTTGCACTTGAAGTTAAGATTTCTTTTGTTTTGAAGTCTGTCATGCCAGGTGTTTTTCTTGGTTATACCTTACCCAAGGATGTTTCCAGGTTTATTTCCAATGAAGTCTTTCAAGCAAATTTGGATAGCCGAGTCTTTACTGCCAGCTTGTACTTTCCCTCAGTCCCCTGTACTCTATCTCCTATCTAATATTCCCCGTCAGTCTACCTTGACGTTGGCAAATGATAGACAACTAAAATACCTCTTTCTTCCTCTCGAGACGTCCAGTGAAAAAGCCTGTCTTAGCTTAGGAGGCCCCTTAGACAAGGTTAATCCAGTTGAAGTTTATTTTTTTTATTTGCCAGGCTAGTTGCCTTCTTTGGTAGGCCAGTTGAAGAAAAAAGTGCTTCGATAAGAATTTTTTGTGCCAGGAGCAACAGAACAAGTGTCATCAAGTTACAAGTTATTTAGGATATTTTTATTTTAGTTAATCTCCTTATTATATAATAGAAGTGCTATATCCTTATAATTATGTTTTCCCCATGGTATAACCATCTGGCAGGACGTAGGCCTCTTTCCCACTCCTTTTTTAAATTGCTCTTTTCTAATAAGCAACTGCTAAGTGCTTTGCTGTCGGTGCAGCCGAGCCAATTAGAGTGGCTTTCGAAAATGTCAGTCTAGTCAAGTTTCCTTACCTGGTGGGGTCAAGCATGGGATTCTTCTCAACAGAGCTGATTCAATCGGGTACTTTTTCCTTAACTATTTCTCGCCTTCTTGAGCCATTTTGAGTGCTTATCGCTGCCGAGAGATCTAAGCCCTACCTATTTATGTGGGGCGGCTAACAATCATTCTTTCCCCTGTACTTTACTAAATAACTGGTGCTTGCGCACCCGCTTTTTCTTGACCTTGCCTTTTAGACCTTGCTTGCTTTAGTCTTACTATCCTTGGCTCTTGAAATCTTAGACTATCTTAACTACAAATACTTAAGGTCATAAGCATTCTATTCTTGACTCTAGATGATCTATTGAGTAAGTCACTCGTTAAGTAATAATAAGTAATATCACAAGAACCAGTCATTGGAATTTCTTCCCTGAAACTTATTTTTTTGGTACAGCTCGAAGAGACAGAAGATTAGAGGAAGACAGATGAGATGACACTCAAAGCACTTATACTCTAAACCCTAGGACTGGTACTTCAATTGGATGGGCTGGACCAAGAGAAGAGGGAAGCAACTTCCATCGATCGAGTTTCAGTTGCTTTTTTTGTTGATCCAGGTGATAATTACTAAGCTAGCCTCTGCTTTTGTTGTCTCCAAAGGATAGCTCCTTTATTTTAGAGCCATTACACGAGTTCGTTGAAAAGTCATTTTCTATCCTCAAAAGACAGTTCCTCGTCTCTGTCGTCGTATGCTTAACACATGGTGTTTAAAGGGCCAACTATAGGAGGTGAGTCCAAAGAATGTGTGTTAAGCGCATTTAGCGATTTATTCGAACACGGGACACCAGCCTCGAAGAAGGGTTGGGGTTCTTTTTTAAATAGAGTTTCAAGGGCTCATGGTGCAAGAACAAGACCAATGAAAAAGGGTGCCACTACGTGTGAAAATTTGTATATATGAATTTCTAGACATTGGCTTATGACAGCTAGCTTGACACCTATCTTTAAGAGCATGCTCCGGGAACAAAGCAAAAAGAAGCTCTTTGTGACCACACTACAGAATCTTTCGTTTCCTATGGTCTTTTGATCGCTTCAAAGCCGTACCCGGGTAGACTCGCTTTGTAAATCATTTGTTTTTCCTTATTGTAGAACTGTTGAAGTGGTAGATCTTCTTGTAACATTTCACTATGGTTATTCTGAATTCTATCATTGATAGAGAGGATTTCAATTTCCCGTATGTTGTTGCTTTCTTTCAGTCCTCCCCTTCCATTCTTTGCTTTCCCTCTGGCCCTTACTTTCTTTTACTCCTTATAGCATCTGGTTTCAAAGAGAGATTCATTAGTAGCCTTCTGTTCATTCTTACCCCTGACTACCGGACCCCATTAGTTAAGTTGGGGCAGGAATAGCTATCGGACTACGATCATAGGCCGGACCGACCCTCATTTATTCTAGTCCAGATGGAGAGGGAAAAGTCTCATCCGTTCCAGATGTCACAGAGAAATGGAAGGCTTAAATACCAAAAACTACGGAGGCATGATCTAAAAATGGGTAAGCCCGGTGGTTCAAGTTGAGCCTAGCCAACAACCAACATCAGCTTCTAGGGATAGTAGGAGCACCAATTGCTCCAATCATTCTAGTGAACCGGTCGAGACCAACAGCTATGAATACCCTGTGCCGGTTGTGCGAAGGCAGCCTCAATCAAAATCAATAAAAACGTCCTCCTAAGGAAAGAAAGTTGATTCACCTCTACCCAGTTAATCCCGAAGGAAGCTTCCTTGAGATAGATGCTATAAGATAAGCTCTTTTTCCATTTAGTTTAGAAAGAGTAGCTTGCTTTCCACGGTTTGCTATTCATTTCCTCTAATGACTAAATTTAAAACCTACCGAAATGGCTCTTTAAAGAAGGGCTTTATTCATAGGAAAATTTGGAGAGGGTCGACCACTCCATTTATCATCCCACCACTCACCCAAGCAAGCTCAGGAGTTCAGGTGCTTTAGCTGCTTGAAGCCTGATCGTCAGTAACTTCCACCTAAGAGATCTTATTTTTGTCCTTCTTGGGTTCCAGTCCAATCTTCTGCTGCAACCTTTGCCTCTATCTCTACTTCTGGGTCTCGATCTCGAAATCAAACTAATGCCTAGCTATTCTTCTAGATGCTGAGACGCGGGGACATGATACTGACGGCTGGGGACCGCTGAAAGATCAGATGATCTATCTTCCTTTGACTTCTCCCCTTAATTAAGGAGTATAGTAAGGCCCCCAACAAGGTCAATGCCATACAGCAGAGCTGGCACTGGTCAGAACTCGACACCAAGCCGAGCATTCGTCGCCACCCGATAGCTTGAATCTATTCCCACCTTCACATGCTTGCTGGATTAGAGGTGAGCTTGCTAGCGTCTTGCTATTGGCTTTCTAGATAAGACGGTGGGCAAAGGATTTTACAAGCTTGTTTGATAGAACAAGGAAGCAACCCATTTGAGAGAGTTTCATTGGCCTTTGGTACTTCTTTCAATCCCACCGGTCTTCTTATTCAAGTAGTTAACATTTTGCTTCGGTAAGCATTCCGGATTTCTAAATGTTCTAATCCGTCCTAGCTTTCAATTCGTTCTATCGTTGGAAGTCTTATCAAGCGAGGGGATAGGCTTATTTATAGGTGGGGGACCCTTTCCCTATCGCATTATTGATTGGCTTTCTAACTCGCCCTCAAGGTTTAAATTAAAAAGGATGGACTCTTGTATTGCGTCTATCACTCTCAAGACTTTCATTAAATAAGAGTCAACTTCTAGAATCCCTATGGTATGGATAAAGCCCACATTAAAGACGAGTCCTGTTCATCAAACAGTTTCACCAGCCAGCCATATCTACACATAAAGAGAGCTAGTTTCCCACTTAGGTGATCCTGAAGCTAGAGCACAGGTAGAGACTGTTGATTCTGGTGACCAAGAAGCAGGAGCTGTTAGTGGATTCTGCAGATTTATAGTCAGTTTGTTCTCGTCCCCACATAAAGATAAACAAAGCGAGCAGTACCCTTTGGTGTTCTCTACCATGAGTTGCTAGGAATCCACTGAATAGCTAGTAACATTGTGTCTAACAAGCTAAGAATCTCCAGGTCGTAAGCCTTTATACCGAGCTCTAGCTTTTTCAAATTCTATATTTATTTATTTCATTATATATATATATATATATATATATATATATATCATTCTCAGTTTCATTTCCTTCGAAAGATATGGCTTCTGGTTATTGTGATAATATTCAAAGTTTTCGCAAATATTAATGATTCTACAGTGGCATAGCTCCAGACATGGGTTTTTTCCCTTCAAACTATGGGTAGCCGGATGTTTAGCAATAGGATACCCTTACTTAAGTATCTCCGCACTTGGGCATTGTATAGGTTTGCCACTTAATCCACTATCAATGTATCAATGGTTGTGGTTCTTCTGTGTAAAGTTAGCTAGTGTGGATTCATGTAAAGCTGCCAACAACCTATTGACAAGAGCCTGTTCATTTAATTCTTGCTATTTTCGCACCACTGTTTGGTTTTTTGAGAAAGAAAGTCGAGACATTCAGAACAGAAAGAGAGTAATGGCATTTCTAGGATTAGAATACGGTCTTATTGATTCAATCTTTATCCTTGGCACGAAACTCTTGTTTCGAGTGAAAGGGAGAGCAGTGGCCAGCACCACATTCACAGGTTAATTTCCCTATACGGGGCGGGGTGTGGAAAGCACTATAAGTTTGTTGACTTCTTGACTTCTTACCTGTATTCCTTCTCTTACTAGCCTAGCTTGAATATTTCTTTCTTTATAAAAGACTAACGGCACAGGGTCACCTTTCCGACATTTAATTAATTAAGTCTATTGAATCCACTACTTCCTTCCTTCCACTAAGTTAGATATGAGGCAGTCCCAAGCTAGTGTAGGGATCCAACCAAAGGAGAGTGGAAAAGGGGAGTTGCTTACGGGGGAACCTCACCTAGCTTATCTGTCCTTGTATTATTCAACTCATCTGTCCACTTATCTTGTCAAAAGCAGAATATCAAAATCCTTTGTTTCGAGGGTAATCCGCCATAAAATAGACTGGAAAAGATTCAATCCACATGTTGGCCTGCTTCTTAGCTCTTGATGCCTGCTTTAAGCTTCGTCGGAGATTTTATGGCCCGTAGCTTACAACATCTTATGAGAAGGGCATGTAGCTCGATACAATCTAAGGCCAATTGCTTACTTGCGTACGGACAAACGTATTCAGCCATGCCCATCCCTCATCAGGGTCTAGCTTGACAAGGATTTTGATGTGGATGAGAGAGAGCATATTTTTTTAGATATCCCCACAATTAGAGCTATTAGATGAAAAGAGACTTCGCGCCATGGAACATGTCCAAGTCTACCAGAAAATTCCCATGCATTCCAAAATCAGGTAATGTAATATAGAGAAAGTTCATCCAAGATGGAAACTCCATTTCATGCTCGCTCTCTTCTGTCATACACATCATGGCTGGGTGAGTTGGCCCATTGCGAATTAACTTTAGTGCTTCCAATCTTTTTTAACATGCGGAACCTGGGAGCTTTCCTCTTCAAAAAAGGGATAAATTTATCGTAGTGGGTAAGGAAGGTGCTGAGATCATAATAGAAAGGAATAGTCCCGTATGCTTTTCTGAACTTCCTTCCCTTCTTCTACTCGTGAAATCCTTTTCTTCTGCTTTTTCCCAACGATATATCCCAATTCTTTAGAAAAAAAGAAATCATATATTAGTTCCAGAGAATCATCCGAACATTCTGAGATACGGTTGTCAAATGGGAGAAGAGGAACGAGAGGCGTCCCTCAGCTTTTTGGCTCACTAGTAAGTGACGAGGGGTTTGAATTCTCAGAACCTCCTTCGAATTACAAAACTGGAGGGGGTCTCACAGGCATCTATCTTCGAGCGGTAGTGCAAGCTCGGATGGTGTTATCGCTGGCAGAAGGTCCGAAGATTCATTTCAAAAAACAGGAATGTCAAAATAGTTAGTCTGCATGTCCGTAACTACCTTGTTCCTGATTGGATTGCTTTCTTAGTGTGGCATCTTTTTGTTAGCTGTCCACTAGTGATATTATCATATATAAATGTAGATCGAGAAAGAGGCTAAGGTAACGCTATGGGAACATCTTTTTTTGTCCGCTTTCAGCTATGCTATCTAGATGCGCTACCTTATGAAAGAAAACATCATATGTAAGTAGCATCTAGAATCGAATCCAGAGTAGCTAAGAAAAGAAAATATAGTTGCTTGCGGGCCGGCCGTCAGTTCAGACTAGTTGGTCAGTGGGGGTAAGAGAGTGTTCCGTTAGTGTTCTCACAGTCTCAGTGCGACCTTGCTTGGTCAACAATTTAGAGAGTTAGCTTCTACACGGAAATGAAGACTTTGGAGAACAAATATTAAACCGGGAAGAAAAAAGGGGAAAAAAAGTAAATAAAGTGTGTATATGGCACGAAAAGGAAATCCAATTTCGGTAAGACTTGATCTGAATCGTAGTTCAGATTCAAGTCGATTCAGTGAGGGCGACCACAAAAGTCATCGAGTGGGTCAGTCTTCTCCTTTAGTTTGTCCTATATATGTTGAATAAAATAGCTTGGGAGGACGTTGCAGATGTCTAGGACGGACATGACTTCTTCTAACGCTAGAAGACCACTGGAAGACACCTAGGACCAGAGCATGTCGTGAAAGAAGCACACTAGGCAGGCGTGCTTCGACCATGTCTCCGGGCCACAGTTGAATGTAGATATCATGAACGCGAGGTGCAGGATACCAGGTCGAGAAACCCGGGCAACCACCCCCTATGTGCCGATTGCTAGCGCATCCAGGGCCTTGGCGCCTAGCTCCGCTGGAGAGGCCTAGCCTAATCTGAGAATTGCTAATTCGGTTCGGATAGACTTCATTCAAGAACGTTGCTGCCCCTGGAATCAATAAGAAAACAAGTGCTAAGTTTCAGATAAGCGAATAAACCAAAACAAAAGAAGAAAGAGACATTTCTCGCTCGGCGCCTAAAGCACACTATGCTTCACTTCAACAAATGAGAGTTTTCGGTGGAACTGGTGAACCACGCAAGCTGGTTAGATACGTGAGACAGAGGGGTCATAGTACCTGCTAGCGCAGCTATGCAGTGGAAGGGAAGGAGCCTAAATCGACCCCCTTCTTTTTCTTTTTAATTTGAAAAAGAAAAAAGTAGTACAAAGAGATTAGACTCTCGGATGAGACTAAGCAGCCACCTACCGTTCTGACGTGCCCCTGACCTATTTTTTTTTTATTAAGACCAAAATCCTATCTAAAATGGAGCCTAGTTTAGGCTCCCAAACAAATGAGAAAATGGAAATTTTGAAAATAACCACTTGTAGGGATATGGATGGAGTCTCACTCAGTAAAGAGAGTTGTAGATTTGTAGAAAAGGAGAGGAGAGGAGCCTTGTATTTCTATGATGTTATTAGTCAAGAAGTGCTAACACTGCAATCTTTCTAAAGCAAGAAGCGAGAAACTTGACTTTGAGAAAGAAGGTGCTTGTTGTCGACTTTCTTTTTTAGTAAGTAAACTTGTTTTGTTTTATAAGGCGAAAGGTTGCTATTTTAATAATTCTTATAGCGTTAGCGCTTTTATTTTCAATAAGTTTAGGCTTGACTTATTCGAACCAAACGATAGTGGCTTAAAGCTAAGCCTATCACAAGCAGCGTTGCTGCTTGATCGGCAGGGAGAAGTATCTCAAAGTATGGGGCAAAGGATCAAGCGCTTTGACTTTGTCTCCCGGGATTCACGTTGGGTTTGAGAGCCGTGTGATGGGTGACTATCCAGCACGGTTCAGAGAGCATTTTTAGTTTGCGTTGGTGAATGGAAGCCCTTCTTGAAAGCAAGAAAGAAGCAGTTATTCCCACGATGGAGTCACCGTTGACTTTATTTATTATTATGGTAAATTAGTGTATCAAGATGTCAATCTAAGATCTTATTTCGGTTCTATACGTCCACGTGCGAGACTAACCTTTGGCTTTCGTCTCGGTAGGTGTATTCTTATACATTTTCCCAAAAGAACATTCATTCATTTCTTTCTTCCCCGTCGACCACGACGACTGAAACGATGCGAAAAATCCAGACCCGGAAAGGAGAAGGGCCGGTGGTAGGCATTTGGGAAAATCGGGCCGATCGGGTGTCTTTATTCCAGGACTATACAGAAGAAGAACGAAACGAAGTGAGAGGCCGGAGGGCAGGGAAAAGACTCGAGTCGATCAGGCTTGACGATTGGGAGAAGCAAAACGAGATTCGGATTTGGCCAAAAAAAAAGCAACGCTATGGATACCATGACCGATCACCATTGATAAAAAAGAATGTTTCTAAATCACTTCGGGTCAGGGGGGCCTTCAAGCATCCGAAATATGCCGGGGTTGTAAATGACATAGCGTTCTTGATAGAAAATGAAGACTCCTTAAAAAAAAGGAAGTTATTTATGTTATTTTCCCCCAAGAGGTCCTGCTCCGACGGCCCGGCGAGTCATCTATTTAAAAGGACCCTCCCTGCAGTGCGCCCCTCCTTGAATTATTTGGTCATGCAATACTTATTGAATAGAAAGAACCAAATGTATTTCGACTCATCGTAATTCTAAATCATTTCGTGGCACCGGGCGTGGCTGAACCATCAAATGGGGGGAGCGAAACAGGGAAGAGGCTTAGATAAGAGAATATGTTCTCACATCGCTTTTTTTGTAGAAAGCTCGACCAGAGAGAAAACGTGTTTGGCCAAAGCCAAAAAGAGGTTGACCCACTTCATTCGCTTGGCAAATGATCTTCGCTTCACGGGAACAACAAAAATAACCATCTCGCTCTTTCCTTTCTTCAGTGCTACCTTTTTCTTTCCAATGGATAGAGTTGGTTTTTATAATCACCTTTCTTTTGAGGATGCCTGGGAACCACTCCTAGGTCAATTAAGGATCAAATGTTGGATCCTCATGGGTAAGGATAAGGTAATGGAATTGATAGATAAATTCATAGACCTAGGTAGGATAGGAGAATGGATAAGGGAATAGAGATGATGATAGAGATCATACTGAGAAACTGAACAATTTCGTAGGGTACAACTCTTATTTGAACGAAGTGAAAAAAATGCGATCTTTGTTTTCTAATAAAACAAACACAAATACCTTAATTGAGTCGGTCAAGATCAAATCTGTTTATCAAAGTGCTTCTTCGATTGCTCAAGACATTTCTTTTCAACTGAGAAAGAAAACAAGATCATTTCGTTCCATTTTTAGTAGAATAGTGAAGGATATTCAATTAGTAATGAAAAAAGGGGTTGAGGGGATCCATATATGTTGTTCAGGTCGATCAGAAGGCGCAGAAATAGCTTATGGAAAAACATCTCGTAATGTATTTAACCAGAAAATCGATTATGCTTATACGGAAGTATCTACTCGTTACGGAATCTCGGGTGTCAACGTGTGGATTTCATATAGTAAAAAAAAGGGACGTGCTATATCCGAAACGTATGAAATTTAGTAAATATCATAAAGGCAGATGTAGTAGGGGTTGCAAACCAGATGAAACAAAACTTGGTTTTGGAAGATATGGCACTCAAAGTTGTAGAGCTGGGCGTCTTTCATATCGAGCCATTGAAGCAACGCGTCGGGCTATAATTGGACACTTCCATCGTGATATGAGCGGACAATTCCAAAAAAATGGTAAGATATGGGTAAGAGTTTTCGCAGATATCCCTATTACCGGAAAACCTACAGAAATAAGAATGGGAAGAGGAAAAGGAAATCCTACGGGTTGGATTGCTCATGTGTCCACGGGACAAGTCCTATTTGAAATGGATGGTGTGAGTTTGTCAAATGCTCAACAAGCCGCTACATTAGCGACGCATAAACCATGTTCATCAACCAAGTTTGTTCAGTGGTCGTAACGTAATTAGTTACTGGGAAAAAACCAGGTCGGGATTCCAAAGATTTAGGCAAAGGGTTTTGTTCCTTAATGAGGGAAGTGGAAAGACACTAAGGGAGAGGGATATACTCCTTTTTTTTAATCATCGAAATTGTATGACTGTTCCAGGTGTATGACCCTGATACAATATGATTTTTTTTAGGTACTCTTTCCTGTGATTGTATAGGATATTAATCTTTATGATCACAAAGAGGTGCTTGGGCAGGTCTTCTCTGATATCGTTCGGACGTGACAGGGAAGCCAGGAGGTCCAGGGACATAATCGACCTATGCATTCCCCATCCAACACTTAACTGACGAAAGAGAGGGGAACTCAGACTTTTCTTTTGACTACCGGAGGAGAACCTTACTTATACCGAGTATAAGAGCAGGTCTCCACTGCTTATAGCATAGAGGCGAGATTGCCTCACGTTTCACTAAACGCTGGGGAAGGAAGTCACATAGTTTTTTTTTATGAGTAGTAGGGGTATGCTTTATCTATCTTATTGGCTTAAGCATCCTATTTCTTTATTATTCTTTATTTTTATCCCATTAGAATCAGATTTTCAACATTAGCACAAGAGCAGATAGGATGGAGATGAGTCTCAACAAGCAGGGCAGAAGAGATTACCTGCTCCGATGACAACTGAAACTTTTCCTATTCCTGTAGCCAGGAGGAATGCAAAGATGCCCCGTTCACTTGAATAGGAACTGGAAAAACTTAAGATACGAATTAGAATAAGCAGTACTTTCTATCCTTCAGACCCTTGCTTTGGGGGACATCAGTGCCTGAGAAGATCATCTGCAATAACATTTGAATAATCCAAGGGCAACTACTGGCTCCAAGCCTATCTGCTGTTTAATAACCAACAGGTGCTAGTATTTTCTGATATAGTAAGAGTTGTTGAGTAAATAGAAGCTCTGGTCCTATCTGCTGAAGTCACTGAATCAGTCCCAAAGCTTTCTTCTTTCAAATAAGACGTTTCGTCGGTGCGTTGGAGACGATTCTTTCTGTATCTTCGGCTTTGTCTTCTCCTCCTTCTGAGTCAAACAGATAAAATAAAACACGTGAATGAGCGAATTTATCGTAGATTGCACGAGCAAGGCAGCAAACCACCCTTTATTACTTTACAAATGATTGTAATTATGGAGTTGAGGCAGGGGCTATTGCTTTTCACTTGGCTAGATGACTCAGCCATTCTACCTTACTTTTTCCCAGGATTGGACGCCTATTGACGAAGCTCAAGATTGGATTGTCGCCTTACTGCTTGACAAGAACAATCTACCACTTTCTTTTTGAAAGTACCTCTCTCATTGCACCAAAAAAGTCTGTCTTTGACGATAGGGCTTGAGGTCGATCGGTCCACCACTAAGGATCTATGGTAGGTCAAAGAGCATAGAGAAGATTGTCCACCACTTCTTCTTGTACGCGCTATAAGATATAGGCTTTCTATGAAAGCTCGTAAGATCAGCTGACAAAATAGAAAGGGATTCGGACTCGCTGATTCATGTCAATCGACAAGGGATCTCAGATTGCGCTTGACCGCAAACTCGTAGCATGGGTGAAAATTCTTCATCTTAGGTAATGAAGGCGGGCGGCTTGTCGTCTTTGAAAAAGGAAGGGATGATTCTTGCCAAACTCTGTCATGCCCATCCTCCTTGGAGTTTCAAAAAAAATATCCCCTTCTGTTTTTCCGTCTTCTTCTTTGCCCAAAGGAAAGACAAAGGCAAGGGAGTCCTCAAATGGGGAAACCCATGATTGAGAGGTCAGATCACACCATCCTCATTGATCCAACTCGGGTTGTTATGCTCACAAAGAGAAACCTTACCACATGTGTTTCAGTTTGAGAGCCACCCTATTTTCTTGATGTCTTCTTCTCTTTCGGGTAGGAGGCATTCTTCAATAGCTTTCATTACTAAGGGGCCCAATCCTAAGAATATGAGTATCAAAGCGATCTATCCGACCTTACCATAGTCTCTCTCGGGGCGCGGTTAACCTAGCAGGTGTCATACCTTCAAAAGAGATAGCTCAGACAAATTAGCTATAATGCGCAGTTAGATACTTCGATGGCTCATTTTAGAACTAGTTGTGTTAAGCATATAGCTAGCCTTCTGTTACCTTATTTCTCCATATTTATGAATCCATAATTGTTGCCATTAAGTCTCTTATTAGCGATAGATATCCAACATGCTTTTATCTAAGTGATTTCATACCTTATTCCCTCCACCACCCTCACCCTTCTAAGCTCCTTTGCCCGATGCCTTTAGTTAGTCTGCTTTGAATGATTATTTCACTCTTCGAAGGTGAGCGAAGTACTTCGAGGGATTAGATGGAAGGAACCTCTGCTAAGAATGGAATACAATTATTTGTCTCCTTATTTAGCTTTCAAGTGGGAGAGGGCTTCCATAGAGTAAGCCATTCGATCACGGTGCTCATCTTACCACCCTAACTACTAGCGCAGTCCAACTTATCCCTGCTAACCCACAACTAAAGCACCATGACTCTTTGATTCCGAAATATGGCCAAGGGCATCAAAAAGGACACATCACACGCCCTAACTCCATGAAGGGATGGATGAATAGATAGGCACAAACCGTTGACCCTAATCTCACCAAGATATAAAGGTATTCAATCCAGAATGGGCACATAAACTATTCAAGAAGTGAATAAAGCAGAAAGATACACATTAGCATTGGACTTAACCCCAGAAGAGAAAGAAGAACCTCCGCTTGTCCAAGATCTAGCCTCAGAGTCATAAGTTTTTGTTAACCATACCACTAGGACAGGAAAGGTCTATCAACCGTCTTATTTGCAAGGCTAAGAAGAGCAAGCAAGAATCTATTATGCCTTCCACCCAGTTATGAGCCAGTAATAGAACAGGAATTTGACTGGATTGAGACTCGCGGTGCTTACACCTCTAAAGTCAGCCTCACTCAACAATTCCTCGAGACCAAAGCAAAAGTTCTCTTTCGATCCCAAGGAGTTCATTACCTATTATTGTTGGCTATTCCAATGCCAATGCCAATGATAGAGAGATTAGGGGAATATACTGACCGAGAAGAGAGAGTAATACGCTAAATGCTTGCGAGATAGAGAGAAAATACACTAGTGAGATGCGCAGGTGTATGAGATTTGAGATGTGTAGGTAGAAACAAAAGAAGTCGTTCCAACTGGTCCTATTATCCTAGGGTAGTAGTCAATTCGATGTAGCTAATCTGACCGGCATTAGTAGACGAGTACAAATGAATATAGTAGCCCTATACAATAAATAATAGTTCCATTATAAATTATATGTCAAAAGTAACCTACCGGTTACCAAGGCCTATTAGTTTACAAAGTCAACATCGGATAGTCTTCTTAACAGCTGTACTAATGTCGTTCGCCTTGACTTTAGTCATGTAGAGCATTTTCTTTTGGCATAGGAGCCTTCTAGGCCTACTGACTCTTATCTAAAGGGGCATATCAAGATCCCTTAGCCCACAAAGCCCTTGACTTTCCTTCTCTGCTTTGCACCATCGTTACACTCACCCTTCGTTACCCAGCCCATCGCTAATGCTCAGCCTCGTCTTTTGATTTGACCTATTTCCCTCTTTCTCTATTTAGGATAGAAAGCATAAGGTCGCAAGTGAAGCTTCTAGAGAGAGCAATGAAAGAGTTAGAATTGGATCTTTAACATTGAAACAGGGAGAATCAATTGGTTGGTTTCCCACAGGCAGAAAAGGACTTGGCATGGATGTAAACTGTAAACTAAAAAGAAAATTGTAGTATCCAAAAGGGTAGCTAAGCTAGCAATCCGAACAATAAGATCTTTCTGTGGACTCAACAGAGTTCACGAATCTTATCAACTATTTACATTAAGTAAAGTTGGAATAAATCCCAGACTTCATAGGGAGATAGCCACCACTACTACTACTTCAGAAAGGACCGAATGACGTGCCTTATACCTTTCAAATGAATGGTGGGGAGACCGGAATCGCTTTTGTCATTCCGGATTTCCTCTTAGCCGAAATGGTCGAGGCAGGAAGGAGAACACTATATATACACCTCTTGTACCTGGGACTAGACATAATAGCTTGAGAAAGGCTCGGGAAAGTACGTTGTCTATTTTATAGCACACGAGATAGGCTTGGCTGAGAGCCTACACCAATCTATCTATTCTATCTGTAATAGTTTGATCTATCTTCCTGAGATGAGAATTTATTTTGAAATAGCTAGATTAGAATTGGCCCAGTTGCCTTGGCTTATTTTGTGATTTTTGAGCAGGAGCGAGCTGTCTTTGGCACAATCTGTATTATAGCCAGGAAAGCAGGAGTCAAGCTATTCACAAGCAGTGGTATGAGCCGTATCTCGCATCTAAAGCCAATCCATTTACAAGTGAAATCTTGCCCAACTCCAACTACAAGGAAAGAAAGGGGTGAGGTGCTCATTATGTATAAATTGGGTCTCACAAAACCACGGGCGGCGAAAACTAGGATGGAATCATAGGTAAGAGATGACATAACTGGGGAGTAGGAATGGCAGATCCGTTTTTTTCCAACATTATGAACTCTTCAACATGTAGTCCACCAAGAGGCTAAATCCTCTCCTGACTTACGTCTGAGCCCAGGTTTGTAAACCAGCCATTCAATGGAAGACTTTGTCCTCTTATTTATGTTAAGCATTAGGGTCCTTCACATAATCTCTAACTATGCCCCTTCCTCAATAAGTCACGAGTGAGCCATGCCACATTGCATGGGAGGAACTGATCCTTCACTCCCCTTTTGAGCTTTAGATTCTATTCTAGACCGCTTGATATCATATCTTACCAGCCTCACCCGGGTGGCTTCTGCATCACCCCCAGTTGCTCCATTCTAGATCCCTGAGTGATAGAATAGCTATAAGCTAGCTCACCTTCACCTTGATGAGTTTAACTAAGAAACCGGGGGGTGCCTATGTGACTAACATAGGGCTCTGCCTTACCAAGTAGAGTGAGGTTAGAAACTCCAATTTTGTGAAAGGACTGACCCTGGTGAGAACCAGCCTATCACGCCACCAAGGTTTCGCCTGGTTTTGTAACATCCCGGGCACTAACAAGGGGGGGGAGTGATCGCCGGTGCAGTGAGGCACGGACAAGGAGTGGCTCCTGGCAGGCTTCCAGCGAGAGGGGTACATGAATGAATCGAATACACACCCGAACGAGAGGGATCCAGAGGCTGTGCAGGTGTGGGACTGTACAGTTGAGGATAACTTAAAGGATTTAATAGGTACTACCTATACCAACAAAGTGCATTTACTTTTCAGTAGCCCATAACATAAGAACTCCACAATTAAGCGTGCTTGACTTGGAGCAATCTTGGGATGGGTGACCTCCTGGGAAGTTTCTCAGGAAGTGTGTGAGTGAGAACAAAGCACACTGAAAAGTCTTGTGTTGGTATGTAGGGACAGTCGTTGATCCTACAAGTGACCGGGCGTTACAAGTGGTATCAGAGCAAGGCCTCTCTACCAGTACGGTGTGGTTCGAGGACGAACCAGGCGGAAGCTGGTGGGCATGTAACATCCCGGGCGCTGACGAGGGCGGGGAATGATCGCCGGTGCAGTGAGGCACAGACAAGGAGCGGCTCCTGGCAGGCTTCCAACGGGAAGGGTACATGAATGAATCGAATACACACCCGAACGAGAGGGATCCAGAGGCTGTGCAGATATGGGACTGTATAGTTGAGGATAACTTAAAGGATTTAATAGGTACTACCTATACCAACAAGGTGCATTTACTTTTTGGTAGCCCATAACATAAGAACTCCACAATTAAGCGTGCTTGACTTGGAGCAATCTTGGGATGGGTGACCTCCTGGGAAGTTTCTCAGGAAGTATGTGAGTGAGGACAAAGCACACTGAAAAGTCTTGTGTTGGTATGTAGGGACAGTCGTTGATCCTGCAAGTGACCGGGCGTTACAAGTGGTATCAGAGCAAGGCCTCTCTACCAGTACGGTGTGGTTCGAGGACGAACCAGGTGGAAGCTGGTGGGCATGTAACATCCCGGGCGCTGACGAGGGCGGGGAGTGATCGCCGGTGCAGTGAGGCACGGACAAGGAGCAGCTCTTGGCAGGCTTCCAGCGGGAAGGGTGTAACACCCCAAAATTTCAGTCAAGGCTAGGGTAAAATACTAATTGGAGGTAGTACAGAAGAATTTAGGAAATGCTCTGAACATTTTTGGAAATGACGATTTTACCCCTAGAATGAGAGGTAAAAATACCAAAATACCCCTGGGACAAAACTGATCAAAATGATTTTAGAAAATTATGGAAATCTGAGAATGGGAT
>PYAF01005768.1:177974-202989 GCA_007407185.1 Glycine tomentella
AGACTTCATTCCTTAGAGGATTTCCAAGAGAAACAACCACTTAATCAATTTCAAATCCAAATCCATTTGAGGTAGGCTAGGCTTCAATCTCTAGTTAAGCATTTGTTTGGATTAATTTATATGCTTAATTAGGCAGATTTAAGGTTATCATTTAGACTTGAAATTCATGTCATTTTAAGGTTATTTTTTTGATGAGAAATGTTGATTTTAACCATAGGATAGGTGATGATATATAGGCTAAAATATTAGTATTCTATGGAAACCCATTTGATGAACTTGGAAGGTGATTTTGATGATATATGGACTGTTTGTTCCTATTTTTATTATGGGGCTGTTCGGTATTAATTTTTAGAAGTAGAGGTTGAATGGTGTGTAGTTAAATGGTTCAAATACTAAAGTGATTCAATTTTGAGGATGAAGTAGTAAAGTGGTAGGTGAAAGGAGATTAAGATCCATGCTAGGTTATGATATTTCCTTGTGGATGTTTAAAGGAATTAGAAATTATTTGAGAGATATATTATGATTTATTAGTTAGATTACTAACAAGAATTTTTATCTAGCTTGAGGATATTCAAAGGTCATGCCTAAGTGGTAATGATCTTATTTAAATAAGGTATGGTGGTTTAACCATACTTGTGGTACATATGATGTTATGATAACAGCATCTTTTTCATAAGGTGGTGTGTATTTTGCTAATGGATTTTATTATGGATAGATGTTGATGTAATGATAGGTTGATTCATGTTTCCAAGTCCAGTACGAGATTTTGTGAAACAGAATCTGATACTACATACAATACGATATGTAGTGTCCAGGTGCACATATATGGCATAAATCATGCATGTTTGCGTAAGACAATCACAACGTCTACATCCAGTATGAGGTGTATCTACATACAGTACGATATGTAGAGGCCATGTGCACCCTGGAAAAATTCATTTCATGCATTCATATAGCTTGCATAATTATTTTATGATGATTTACTATCATACTAACATGTTTTGGTGGTTTAGTTTTGCCTACTGAGAAATTTTATTTCACACTAGATTTGTTTCATTTTTTTAATAGATGGCAACAGTGGTTAATTTCATTGACGCCTTGGACTGATGGTGGTACAAAGATAAAGAATTGTCTCTAGGAAATGAATGATGAAAGTGTTGTAGTATCTTTATGTTTCGTTGAAAATGACTCTTGTACAAGAACTGTGGCTACGTACTATATATATATATATATATATCAGTTTAACAACTTCTATAATTGATATGTTTTAGAATTTATACTAGGATCCGTTCAGTAAAAATAAAATAGTAATAAAAATTATTTAATGATTCTTAAAAAAAATTAATCCTAATAAAAATATAATATCTAGAATAATTTTAGGTTTTTAGAGTAAAGTAGCTCCGGGGTGGAGAACTACTCCCTTGATGGGTGTTGCAATGGCTTTATTTGCAAGATTTCTATCTATTATTTTAGGTAGAAAGTGTAGTCGCCAAAAGGCGAGTTGAACGAAGAGCCTAGGGAAGTCGGGGCTGAGCAACCTTTCTCTAGCTTTTTCAATGGGGGAACTTGGCCTGGGAGGGGCTTCAGATGAGCTCCTTTGAGATCTCAAAGCGGAAATCCTCCGGTTTATGGAACACTTACAGAATATCGATGCACCAGCTATTCCCAATCATGTGCAGCTCCTAGGATCACAACTTTTATTGCATCAACAGCTGATTCAATTGCTAGTCCTCCAACACTGCTTACGGATGAAGTTCCGCTTGCATTCTCTTCTTTTTCTTTAACTATGTCATATGCTTTCACAAAAGGAAAGAAAGCTGGGCAGAGTAGTTTTACTATTTATATTTATAGTAAGGGGAAGTAGGTCGATTGAATTAATCCCTATCCCTACCAGTCTTTGGAACTAAATGGAACCCGATCTCTTTGATATGTAGTTCCCATTGGCACTGACCCAGAAGAACCACACTATCTCAAGCTCAAGCTGACCCAACCTAAAGAAAACTACTGAATCAGAATCAGCTATTGGGATACGAATTAAGCTAATCTTTCCCATTTGAAAGCAAAATTCTCGGGAAAATGAAACTGTATCGATTTCAATGTCCGTCTATAGGCAAAAATTGACTTACAATAAAAAATACGGGGTTTTAGCGAGTTGATCGATTTGAATGTCCGTTTATGGGCAGAAATCTATTTGCAACTAATTTTCCCGAGAAAAAGTGAAATAAAGAAAGCAGTGAAGTAGCCCATACGTATATGGGATCTGAACGGTTAAGGGTTATGGCTTTTCGTTGAGGACTTACCCCTTAAACTTAAGGAGCATTCGACTGAGATTAGATTAGATTAGTGGGTAGCACTTGTTGAATTGAATAAGATGTTCTTGCTCAGAATTAGGGAAGGTGGGATCCTATCTTTAGGAAAAGAAAGGCCTAACCAAAGCTAGCACTTTTTTCAAGCCTATAGCCTATACATGAATTATTCTCAGCCATCCTTATGGGAGTTCCTCGCCATTCTGTGGGAGTGCCACTATCAATAGGAAACAAACTTCTTTCCTCCTTATTCTATCAAACAAGCAATTAAATACCTTAGGATATCTCATATTTTTCATTATTAATCTAGCATTAGACTCTTACCTGGACTAAGAACACTTCTAGTTCTAACAATACGTTTCTTAACGAGCTAAATATGCTACCAAATGAAATGGTCGAAGGTCTTTTCAATTCTCCTTCCAATTGCTGCAGTACTAAGGCCAGTTCTTACAGTTGGAGTCCTCTCCTAATAGAATCCCTTACCAGCCAAGCTTCCCACTATAATAAGCGAGTTGGAGAAAAAAGGTAAACGTATCCAATAGCAGTCCTATGGTAAGCAAGCTCAGGTTCAGTATACATAGGATATGATTTTTCCTACCTCTGCTCTGGTTCAGAACCTTATAACTAACTAGGATTCCTTGGTAGAGCCATAGATAAAGATTCTTTTGATGTCTTCTCCGCTTGAGACAAAAAGACTGCTGCTCTGTGAACAACCCTAGTTGCTAGTCCTGTTCCTGCTGCTAACTGCCACCTCTGCTCCAATACATAAAGCAGCTAAAGCTATTGATCGTAGCAGCTCCATCCCATTCATCACTGCTTTATGTTAAAAAGAAAAGAGTTGTTCATCTCCGATCTAAGCCCTCTCTCTAGTCAGAAATAGCGTCAGTAAGTTAATCAGGATAGATCAACAGACCAGCAAAGGCTTTCTACCGTAGCGGGCCCACAGGCCTATGCCAATCTCTTAGGGCAGGTTCTCTTTCATCCGTCTTTCCTAGGTGCGTATCTCCATCTACTAAAAGTAAGGGTGGTTACCATAGATAGATTGGGTCATTCATAACCGATGCTTTAGCATAAACTATAGCTCTTTCATCAACTACAGCAATATCCGATGTAGCACATTCTCCCTCTTTCGCATATCCGATGCTTTGCAAGCAACCTTGGTGCCAGCATCGTCACTTGAGTCATCCTAGAACAACCCTGCATATTCAAAAGAAGTACCTCACCTCACTTACGAAGAAGTAGTGGGAGCTGGGCTCTCGATTCAGTTGGATAGCCAGTCTACCTAGGTAAGAGTTACGTCGACCCTGCAGGGTATCCGAGAGGGGTACAATGCAGGCTAGATATCATCTGGTAAGGAGAATCCCCAGGCTTTAGATAGTTTAGAGGGACTAGGCAATGAGGCCGGATAATCGAATGGAACTCTTCTTTCTTTCATAACCTTTCTAAGGTTATATATAAATAAAGGTTATATATAAGCGATCTGACAGGACTCAATGGATTACTTTTAAAGCGAGCGAGTAGTCTTTGCCAAAGTTAGGGGCTGTCAAGACTTAGATAGAAATTTCACAATGAGAGAAGTGTCAGAGTTTGAATAGAAGGTAATGGAGTAAAGTACATAGCCCTTAGGAAAGTACACGAGAAAAGGAAAAAGAGTTGTGAGTTTGAATTTCTCTTTTACCACAATAAGTCGTGTAGTTACCAGATCGGGACAAAGAGTCGGTTTAGTCAGAGATAAATAGATTTGGGTCGATGAACAAAGCCGATATCGACACCGAAATATATCACTGTCTTTGACACTTCTAGGCAATATGCCATCGATTACCTCAAAACTATGAAATTCAGCATGGCATAGGTACCTACTTTGAATCTTCCTTGAGAGTTGGGATAAGTACGGAATTTCACTATGGTGGAATCGCTTCTATTCTTAGCCCGGTACTGAGGAGGGCTTTCCGAGACCAATGCTAACAAGAAGTCACTAGACTTACTATTATTGCATCAAGAAAGAGTTAAATGATCTCCCCTCAATAAGTGAGAGCAGGAGCTCAAGCAGTTGCCGCTGCAAGACTAGCCACTCTTGAGTAAATAGTAGCTCTTACCGTGCTTGATGGTGAATAAGCCTTGGAATCCGTGTCGAGAAAGCATCCAATTGCTATTACAAAAGCATATCCCTTATCTAATTAGAAGGAACTTCTTTCCAGCGAAGTGACAGCGAGGAAGGAAAGCAAGGGACTGATTACACTACTCAGACATGCCCAGAAGAGGATAAGATCAAAAAAGGGCACAATGCCTCTTGAGATTGTTGAATAAGCTATTCATCAATGCTCGAGTCATATTCTAGTAAACAAACTTTCTTTTTATGTCCACCGGGGAAAAGAATACAAAAAGATTGATAGGCCATTCATTCCCTTCTTTCTCCAAATCTTGCTCCCTCATTCCCCTCCATTCGGCTATCAATATTTGCGGAGTTGAAGGCTTAGGCTTAAGTCTAGGTCTTCGCACCGTCTAGGAACCATTTTTCTGAGCTTTTGACAGTTGAGTCTCGGACGCTAACTAAAGAGACTACTACATGTCGCTCTTATTATAAAAAAGCAATAAAAAAGAAGACAGGTTGCCCTACCCTATCAGTCTCGAGTTGGAGGTCATCTTTCTTGTCTCACACAAGAGATGCCTTCTTTATACAGACAAGAGTTAGATAAGTATGTAGCTTATGGCTTTATCCTATAGATATATATAGAAAAAAAGAAACGAGGATCAGTCTTCATCCTTTCGCTTTTAAAAGTGAATGATCTCCTCGCTCTTAACTTTTATGTGACCGCAATAGCAAGGGACAGGAGCTCCCCCTTGCTCAGTAAGCAAGTGCTACAAACCTTTGAAACTAGAGTAAAGGTACCCAGGGACATAAAATGCTAGGTTGTGAGGAAGTGAATTGATTCTTACCTGACAGTTCCTAGAATTGGACAAAAAGGTTTTGCACATGAATCAGAAAAGGATGAATACGATCTTGTCGCCATTGAATCCGTAACTGCAGCTATTGAGTCTGCTGTAGGAATAAGCGCCTAGAAGAGAGCTTTCACTGGCTTTTTCTTACTATAAGGATGGATGTAGATATAAGTCGTCTCTCGGCCAGGGCATTAGCAGAGCAGCTTCCACTCCTCCCTTCGATAAGCTTCCCTTTTTGGGCATTGGACCTAGTTACCGCTCCATGGGAACATCTATAGATTCCGCTATCGGGAAAGTCAGGAATAGAATCACGTTAAGGTAAGGTTTCTATCTAATCCATCTAGAATAGAATCTACTTTATCTATTTGATTTTCCACTTCTTCCTGGCTGACTAAATAAAGAAATGGAACCATAGCTAAGTGTAACACCTCAACTTATCATCTTGTTATTATTGATTTTTAATGAAAGTTCTTTTTAATTTGCTTAAAAATACTAAACTACAATTTTTCATTACTAAGTAATATTCATAATTCTGAAGTAACATATAATAAGATTACAAAAGATTTTTTCTCACTGATTGATATTTATAAATCTGATGTACAGTAAAAAATACAGACTGATATCAATTCTATTACAAAGTATAATCAACTAAAGCACTCTGTAACAAAGAAATACATCTTCAACATAATCTCTTCAAAATATTATATCTTCAAACAAAATTCTCTTCTTGTAGACAGCTAGTGGTCTCTCTTTGCTGTTCATCTGCTCGCCTGAATAACATCGAAGTTATAGCAGGTGTCAACCACAGACACAAAGCACAGGGTAAGTTTATGATAAACATAATTTAAGCAAATATATTCAATATGTAAATATTCATAACAACATCCTCAAAGATGCATGATTCTTTTAGACTCTTATCATGATGCATGATTCTCTTAAACTCTTTCAATAATTGGTACCAATAGTCAAGATAGTCCCATCCTTATGGCACAGAACTGAAACGATCAGTCAGGGTTATCATCATGGGTGGCGTGATTTCCATACTGCCAAGTACCCCCCCAGCTCAGACCTCTCTTATCTGAACGCTCGAACTCAATTCCTGCAGCTATCTGACACACCTCCTCTTGAGGCAAATAACGCGGACTAACCCCCACCGGGCATATGCACATGAGACATATAAGACTGATTCACTTTAAGGTATAACTCTTTTCATCATCTCATATTTATTTTCAACATCAATCTTTAATTTATATCTCACATACTTTACTCACAAACTCAACATAAAATATAGAACTCAACTTTATATTCATGTACAGAATCTCAGCATATTATTCATGTACAGAGGTTTATAGAAACACTCAGCAACACTGGAATTTAGAAAAATTCATAGAAACTTTTAACAACACATGAACTTCATAGAGATTCATGGAAACACTCAACAACACATGAACATTCAAACACTTATTCAAACACCAACAACACTTAAACTATCTTTATCATAAAGCTTCCCTCTACATACTTATTCAAACACAAGTAATACTTAAATTATCTTTACCATAAAACTTCCCCATACATACCTTGTAACCTCATGATAATTTTGTCTTTCTCTTCCTTCAAGGCTTGACAAACTTTCCCTAAAGATGCTAGCCTCTTCTACAGGTGATCTTCAAGGAGAAGTGGAGTCTTCTTCTCACTTGATTTAGGCTTTAATAAGGGAAGGATGAAATGAAATGAAGGTGGTGTGAGGGGGAGAGATTCATGTGAATGAGGTATAGGAAGTGCCTTGAGAATGGCTTGCACTTAAGGCCCCCCTCCCTTTATATAGTGTTTAGAAAATAATTTAATATTCAAGGATATTTTTGCCCTTCCTAACTTAATTACCTTCATTTAGTTCCATCCTAACTTAATTATTTCTTATTCTATTAGATTCTAACTAAGTTCATTATGATTCTTTTACTTTATTAAGAAAATCTTCAAGATTCATTATGTTGCTTACAAGTGTCATTACACTTGTCTTTATCATAAGCCTCCCTTTCCAAGTGTCCACTTACCTGGCATTTCTTGAAGTTTCTCCTACCACTTGTCTACTTTCATGAAGATTCTCCCATCTTCTACATGGTTCACGTGAAGACTAGATAAATGGAGAGAGATCTTTGCTGCATTTTCATGTTACTTGTATCCATGTCGTACGAGTGTCCTTCCACTTGTATTCATCCTATGGCTTGTCTTTCCAAGTGGCTACTCAAGAACTTTCTCCTTCCTTCTACACCATGCTTCACGTGATTCATCAAGGGAACAAGAGAAGATTTTTCTTCTCATTTTGTGCCCATATATGATAGCTTTCTCATTCCTATATCAATAGTGAGTTACAAGTGGCTAGATATTTCTTAAGCCTTCATGATTGTATCTTAATATTTTAATTTATAAAGCTTAATTTATTTTTCTTAAAGAGAAGAAAATTATATGATTCTCCTTTTATCCACATGTCACCTTTCATGAGGAAGAAGAATTCAATTTAAAAATGGCCTCACACATGGCATTCTTTAAGAGAAAATAAAGTTCAAGTTGGATTTGTCTTCACACATGGCATTTCATAGGAAAAGTTCAAGTTCAATTTGAACTCTTCTACCTAAAGGATAATATTAAATAATGAAACTCTAGAGTTTTCCAGAAACTGACTTCAATGACAGTTAAATTACTTACAAGCAGAGTGATACACAACCTTGCATACGAGACTGCTTTTATCTTAATTCTGATTGGTCTGTACTATTTTTGATCATCAAAATTATTAAACCATTTTATTAAATAAATCTGGGCACCCCACAATTTAGAGAAAATTCTATAGATTCTATTTATTATTTTTCCATATTTTTCCAATGCTTGAATTCTTCTGACTAATGTTTCAAAGTTGTCACCTTATAAAATTCATAGAAATTCTATTCTGGAGTTTCGTGTCACAAACTATTGATATTCTGTCAGTCAAGAGTATTCTGTAATTTCATCAACTTCTCACAAAATCTCTAAGGATATCTAGTCATTTTTGGCCTGAAGGGCATTATGGTAAATTCATCATTCATCCTAGGGCATATTTGTCATTTCCACTATAAAATATCTAGCCAAAAATATCTAAGGGTATCTTGTCATTTCCAAAATATCCAAAGGCATTTATATAATTTCCATCTTAAAATATCTTACTAAAATATTAAGGGCATTTTTGTAATTTTCAAAAATATCAGGGGCATTATCGTCGTTTTTACCTTAAGGGCATTTCTGTAATTTCTGATTTAAGGAAACGGTAATATGGTCATTTCTCTTCAAACATTTCCTTAACGTCTCTAATTGATATTTCACCCAATTAATTCAAATATAGACCAGCCAAATTTCTCATAATCTAATACTTACATCAAGAATAATTCATATAACGTATATTTGCAGTTATTGAAATTTCAGGGTGTTACAGTAAGACTTATCGATGAGCCTTCTCTCTGTTTGATCTGTCTAGTTCTATTTTTTTGACTAATCTGAATATGTGGACTGAATGAGTAGCTAACTAAAATAGAATATTTGAGGATATAGGAGTAAGGCTATTCTTCGCACCAAGAAAATCTTTTGTTAATCTTGTTATCTCCACGGGCGCTGGGTTAAGGGGAGAATCAGACCTTGGGGAACCGGTATGAAAGGGAGCTAGCTAAGCCAGCAAGCCAAGAAAGGCAGCATAGTAGGCCTTTTAGAATTAGAAAGGAAGCCAACTCTTGTTCGACGTAGGGTAAAGTCACTTATTTCATTCCTTGTTCTTAATTGTCACCTTATTCAACTGATGATAGTCTACACACAACCTCATAGTTCCGTCTTTCTTCTTCACTAACAACATTAGTGCTCCCCATGGAGACACACTAGGTCTTACAAACTGCTTATCCAACAATTCTAGTTGTTTCTTAAGCCCAGCTAACTCTATAGGAGACATCCTATAAGGAGCTACGGATATGGGTCCTGCACCAGGTACCAAATCTATAGAAAACTCTATCTCTCTCAAGCGGTAGGTCGGATATACCCTCAGGAAACACTTCTGGAAACTTTCTAACAACAGGGAGGTCACCTAAAGAAACGTTGGTCTCTACTTCCAGGTTAGACAAAATCATGTACACTTGAGCATTTTCTTTCAAAGATGACACAATTTGGTTGGCAGAGATTAACATCCCATTATTACTCACTTCAGGATTAGCAAACACAAAAGTTTTATCAAAACAATTCAACAAAACATGGTTGGAAGATAACCAGTCCATACCCAAAATAACATCAATTTAACTGAGAGGTAAACAAATCAAATCAACACAAAATTTTCTATCAGCAATTTCTACAAAACAACTCAAACACAGATCAGAAGTCAAAATAGACTCACTAGTTGGGGTCTCAACCACAAGCTCACCACTCAAAGAAGACAAAAAAAGTTTAAGTTTCTCCACTCACAAATAAAATATAAACAAATGAGTCACACCGGAGTCGAATAACACAAGTAACGAAATCCCATATCTTCCTTGGTAATGGGGAAAGTACCTCACCAACTCTTCGAACTTAGTCTTATACTCAGCCATAGTCATAATCCCTTGCTTAAGCTTTAAGAATTCTATCTCATTCTTGTTTCTAACAACTTCAAGAAAGTATTTCTCCATAAATACCCTATTGAAGGTTTTCTCAGGTCACAGCTTGACCTTCATCCTCAAAGCTTTTGGAGAACATCAACTATTACGCAGTCATTCCTACTAACCATCACTTCTTGCGTACACCAAGAAGTGAAAGCATGGAAGGGATCCACACAACAAAAGAACAATACACCCACTTAATCACTATAGAGGGTTGATGCCTCAAGAAATCAATCATCTACAACACTTCTCCCTCGAGACATTAATACTTATCATTTACTATTTGTATTCCTGACTGCTTACCATAATGTTCCTTTGCACTTCACAAATTATCCAGATGGCTAGTCTGATAACTCGTGACCAGGCATTGGAACTTATGGTATAACAGATATCAGAATTACAAACATGTTATGACCACCCCAAGAAATCTCCACAACCTATGCATCCACCAATGTGTGCAAGTATTAAATAATAACAATCCAAACAACTACAAAATAGTCAATTACTTCAAACATCAAACATCTAACAAGCAACCACAGAATGCACAGAGAAACACAGTAGACTCACAACTCACCGACCGAAAAAGGTTCGACCTGCTTTGATACCACTAATGTAACGACCCGCCTCGTCGCTATGATATCACTCACTCCTAATTGTGAATATTTCAATTTTTAATAAAATTTCATTAATTTGATTATGAAAATGATAGTAAATTTTTCGTCATAATACAATTATCATACTGTAACACCCCGGAAGTGTTATCATTAACAATATCATAAGCGCGCTATCGACGTTAAACTAACGCAGTACGGAAGCGATAGAATCGATTTTCTTGATACATCATGCATAGAATATAAAAAAACACACATAAAACACGTCTCTGCTGATCCAGATAAAACATACACAACATAGGCAGACATACAAACAGACAGAGATAATCAAGAGAGAAACATCATTTATACATCAAGGTCTGTACATATATACATACAACTGATAGTTTCTACCACATCAGTGGTTATACATCAACATATGTACAGTACAACTGGTGTACACTCACACCATATCCCTATACAGGGTACAAGACAGAGTTTATACAAAAGACTCTTCTAGTCTTCATCTGCAGCCAATGGCCACTCCAGCACACTCAACTAGGGCCTCCTGCCATGTGGTAACTCCTCTTCTCAAGAAGTACCTGAAAACCACAACCCACAACAGGGGTGAGATAAACATCTCAGTAAGCTCAGGGTCCTGGGAGATCCTCCCTTACCCTGATTTACCCCCTAAGCACAACACATATATAGATACAACAGAGCCTAGGACACCGTCCTGGCTATCATACATATCCCAGTTTTCTGGGTACCAACTGGATGCTATCAGCATCGGAGGTATTCCACCTCACACTGGCTCTCTAGCCACCGCAGACTCATCTCACAGAGGTACAATCACATAAGTGTCTACCACTGGACACTTTCCATACCAGAGAGGCATCGCCTCATCTATCAGAACAAGCATTGCCTGAGTCATCTACTCAGAACTTCACATACACACATTGCCTGAGGAATTCCTCAACTCAGGACTTCCGGAATCCAGATATGGCTCATCTAAGAGGCCTTAGGCTCTCATCCCCTCGGGAAGCCCTCTCTTAGAGATACAACATATCTGTCCACTGCCTGGCCTTTCCAGGACTTCCATAACACATGCCTGGGCAAGAACATCCATATAGGGCAATCACCTCCAGGACTTTCATCATCACTGGCCTGGAATGAACATCCATACAGGGCAATCATTCCCAGGACTTTCAAATCCAATGCCTGAGAGTGATCATCTCACACAGGAGGCACACTATCTCTCAGGACTTTCAGACACTGCCTGAGAACAACCACTCAGGACTTCATCATCTTTGCCTAAGGAGGAACATCCATACAGGGCAATCATTCCTTAGGACTTTAGCGGAGAGCAGTGGCACCTCCCAAGGAATCTCAGCTATTCCAGGGAGTCCTCAAACTCTTCCTTTGGCTAAGGAACCTCATCTAGCCCGATACTATTCCAGTACCTTATAGGTTCCAACATTGACCGTCTCAGGGTCCTTACATCATCACAGAACACTCTTTTGGTGTTCATCAATCCAGAGGCTCAAGGCCCGACACCTGAAACCACAGGTGCCATAATCATCACACCATCTCGGTGTCTATCCTAAGGTTCATCATTCCAGCCCAACACACACTAGGCTGTCGTATAATTCCAATATCTAGAACGGTCTGAGTTACACTCCAAGCACCGTTCATCGAGCCTCTCAGGCTCCATTACAGAGAGATATATGTATATACATCACCCACTTGGGTTGGCAAACCACAAATAAGGGAAAAACCCTAGAACAGTGAGCTTACCTGGCAAGCCGTGCTTCACAGCTCTAGCTCAACTGATGGTCTGCGTCACTGCTACCCGTTGTGTCAAGCCCTACCAAGGCACACAACCGTATATTACAGACCATACAGGCATAAAAACACATGCAAGTTCATCAAGCAGTCCTCAACTGCCACTGGGAAAGGAATCTCAGTCCTTTCCATCAACCCAAGTTATCTAACTTAAGGTTCATCAGGCTTATCCATTCTAAGCCTTCACATAGACCCTCAGTGGTCTATCTCAACTCAGCTATGGCTTCAGAGTCACCACAGACTCAACACAAGCCATTCACAATGAGCATTACAGCTCTCACAATCCACTTACTCAGGGATTTCCACAGCGCTTGGATGGTCTATCTCATAAGACACCGTTCTCATGGCCTCTCAGGCACAACAAGCCCATCATCATGGCCCTTGCATGTCTCAAAGCAAGTGACTCAGACCAAGTCACACATGCATAGCCTAGAGCCAAAACCAACAGTTACCAAATCACAAGCCGAAAGCTAATCCTTCCTCCTCTCATCATTCTAAACACATCTCACAACTGGACCCAGAGCTAATTCTAGCTCTATCACAGATGGGTCACTATTCATCAAAACCCTCAAATCAGAAATCAACCGGGAAAACTCGAGTTTCTTACCTCAAAACTGACGAGGAAGGCCTCTGGGCTACTCTCCCTAGCCTTGGTGCAGCTGAATCACCACCGTTCCTCGTCCAATCTCGAGTTCTCTGCAGCCTCTCTCAGAAGGTGAGTTTTCTGGGTTTCAAAGAATAGGAGGAAGGATTCTAGCTCATACTTGGTTTCTAAGAGGTTTACTAGGCTTTGGAAGTGATCAGGGTGAAGAACTATGGCCTAGGAAGCTTGGGAAGGTCCAGCAATGGAGGAAAGGCTCAAGGAGGAAGAGAAACAGTGTTTCTCCCTCAGAAAACGTGAGCCTCCTTTATATACTGGGCCTGTACGACGTCTGGCGCGATCCGCGCCAGATCCCGCGCTACCCGCGCCAACTGCACCGCCCTGGTGGCGATAACAACGTGGACCTCACGCCTCCAGCACCAACTTCCAGAACATATGGCGCCATCAGCGCCAACCCCGCGCCATCCGCGCCAACCTCCAAAACCCAGCTAGCGCCGCCAGCGTCAACCCTGGCGCTGGTCGCGTGGAAAACCAGGGAAAATGGGTATTCCAGGCCACTTCCCGCGCCACTCGCGCCACATTGGCGCCCCTCGCTCCATGTTCCAGAGAGTCTGGCGCTACCCGCGCCAAACATGGCGCCAACCGCGCCACACACCACATAGGGTTTTCTCAGCAGGACCTCTGGCGCGATCCACGCGGATTCCCATGCCATCCGTGCCAGGACTCTGGGTTATTATACATACACATTACAATTACATATTTAAACACATTGTACATATATATTAAATCAGTACATGTCATCAACATGTTAGAACTTCCTTTAGCTTTACATGTATATACACCTGAAATTACATATCAACAAAAAGCCAAAGACTAACTAAGAGAGTGTTGATTAACAAAACACTACTCTTTCTCCAAAAAGAAATCCAACGTCATCATGTCGGTTTGGCAGCTCCAACCAAAAAGAAGATCTCCCTCCAAAGTCACCTACTGTTATTCATCTGCTCCCACAAACGAAAGTTTGCGATCATCACAAGTACCAACCACACGGTACAACAAATGTAAGGGTGAGTTTATTATATAAAAAAACCAACAAATATCAGATAGCAGCAATTGGGAAGGAAACAACATTACCCACCATAATCATTAACAAAAATCCATGATTCCAATACACACTCAACAAACCAATCATCCAATGCATTTCATAACTCAAACAATCATGCATAGAATGATGCATGCACTGACTCATCTATCAGCATGTAATGTGGTACCATCTCCCAGAAATAGCCTCTCATAGGAAAAATGATTCACCGCCTATTAGGGTCACCGTGTCGTTCACTGGCCATTCCCCCACCCGGTGATCAGCCAGCATCGTAAGAGAATTCCAAACGTGATGACCCCTTAGTACCTGCGTTCTTAGCCCACTGAAACCCATAGGTACGAGCGTGCCTTCATTCTATTTCCACACATACAAATGAAGTATGAAACATGGGCATCATCAATGCATGACTCGGCTAGGAACAAATCCTTCCTCGCAAGGGTAACCCGTCATACACCCCCATGGGTATCCATGTATATCCATACACAATGACATTGTTCGCATCAACATTATCTCTCATCAATGTCTTTATCAACCTCAATTTCAATATCATCAACGACATCACAAGCAATCACATTTCACATCTATACATAATACATATGCCTGAGATTCACATTCCTCAGGTCTTCAGACAACCCAAAGTTCATACATTCACAATTCATCATATCACAAGACTGATATTTTTAGGAAAATTCTAAATTAAAGAGGAGGACTACAATATACAAAACACACTTTTATGCCCATTTAAAAATTTAATAAAGAATTCAATAGGAAAACATATTATAAAATTTTGGGCAGAGTCTCCTCTGTAATTAAGACTTTTTTCAAAAATCCAATCATTACAACAACAATATCATTCACAGTTTTATCCATCAACAAGCCAATTCATCGCATCCCATTAGTTAAAAAAACTTAGTTTTTCTTGAAAATGAGCACACATAGGAACAACCACACATCAATCATAAATACATCGCATCCCATTAGTTAAAAACTTAGTTTTTCTTGAAAACCAACACACAGCAGGGATAGACAGATACCTTCATAGTTGGACTCCCTGGCCCCCAACTATGGTACCAAAACTATAACTAAATAATAAACTCCCCTTACCTAACTAGGGGTTCTCCTTGTTACAGCCTAGCGGTGTTGTTTCGTGATCTTTCGAATACGCGTGCTTGTCCGAACACAGAGCTCTATATACCAAATTGAAGATAATTTAGTATAGATTTCAAAAACAAGGCTAACATTAGCATTCGGTGTCAAATACCCACTCAAATTTAAAAAGAGGCTAAAATGGTGTTTTAGGAGTCCACATCAAAAGACATCATTTTGAAATTTCAATCACACCAATGTGACCAGGGTTCAATAAGGATCACAGAAATGACATCAGTTTCATAAAAAGGAGACTTTTTCAACATCTCATTTCCAAAAGGTTTTCAAAGGAAGTACAGAAACAGCCAATAACAGCACCCGAATCACAAGAGATATCAAGAGAGGCTTAAACTAGCTAGAAGAAGACAACAGAAACTAAGATTACCTCAAGGAAACCAACAAAGGAGGATTGAGAGCTCCGTTCGCTACCAAAATTTTGAGAAAAGTTTTGAAGATTCCGCTCTAATTAAAAGGTTCTTCACCGTGCCGGGATCTCATGGCAAGCAACAGCGGTCCGTGGTGGTCTTCGGAGGCTGTGGGTTGTGGAGGATGATGGAGGAAGGTTAGGGAAGGCTTGTGGGAGGAAAAATCTTCCATTTTCGTGACTTGGAAGCTTAAAAACGTATTCAACACCACCTCCACTCGCCCAGGCGAGCAAAAATGCCTGCAAAACTCGCCTAGGCGAGCTGACCCAATTTTATTTTTGGGTCAAACTCGAAATCACTCAATTACAATGCAACTCGAACAAACTTTACATACTTGACATTTACACCAAGCAATGGCACATGGATAATTCACATAACATTTCAACTAATCCTAATTAATAAAGAATTCAAATAATACAAGGAATACATCACACATATATTTTAAGTTATCAAAATTTCAGGGTGTTACAATACCCATTAGGATTAAAAAGTCAGACAAGAAGTAAGTAAACCCAGAAAATCACTTTAGAACTTTGTCAAGGCTTGTGTGTATTTAGAAATTTTGAAGTATTCAAGTTAAGTTTCAAGCCAAGCCTTCTTTCTATTTATAACAGAGTTTTGTAACAACCTGTAATTGATTACATGCGCCCAATAATTGATTAAAACGAGCCATGTAATCGATTAAATTATCACTTAATCGATTAAAGTGTTTAAGGCTGATTTCTGGGTTTTCCAACGAACAAGATAATCGATTAAACCGAGCTGTAATCGATTAATACAGTGACGTTTTATAACAGAAGCCTCATGTCTAATCGATTACAATATTTGGTAATCGATTAAGGCAGAGAAACAAGCTTTTCAAAATAGCCTATATAATCGATTACGAATGATGGTAATCGATTAAATTAGTGAAAACATGTTTTTCAAGATAGCTTGTGTAATCGATTACAGTAAATAGTAATCGATTAAAGCAGTAATGCATTATTTTTTATTTACACTATGTAATCGATTACAAATTGTTGGTAATTGATTAAACTAGTGAAAACATGTTTTTCAAATAGCTTGTGTTATCGATTACAGTAAATGGTAATCGATTAAAGCAGCAATGCATTATTTTTTATTTACACTATGTAATCGATTACAAATTGTTGATAATCGATTAATATATTCATTAAAGCTTTTCCAGTTTTAAATACAAGCCAAATAATCGATTAATCTGTGATGTAATCGATTAAACTGTTCATCAAAGCTTTTCCAGTTTTGAACATGAACTAAATAATCGATTAATCTTCTGGGTAATCGATTAAAACAGTAAAATTACATTTTTCCAAAAACATTACCCATTTAGATCTTTTTCGAAATAGCTTTGATTCTTTGATGAAAACTCTTAAGCATGTAAATGATTATATGCATGCATATGCAAGGATCAACAGATTTGCTTCTCATACACTTCAATTTGGATTTTAATCTTCAAGGCATGTGAAAAGCTCAAAACATTCTTCTAAGTCAAAAGCTTCAACCTTTTTGTTGCTCCCCATATATCCAACAGTTGTTGACTCATTATCTTCCCAAACTATATAAGCTCTTTTAGGCTTTCCTTTTCTCTTTGTCTTGTTCTCACTTTGTTGCTTTTTCAAAAAGATAGAACATTCAGATTTAATGTGGTCAGGCTTACCACATTCAAAGCAAGTGAAGTTGTTGTCACTCGTTTTGTTGTTGTTGTTATTCTTCTTTGTGAACTTTCTGTTTTTGTTTCTTCTCAAGAACTTGATGAACTTTTTGACAATTAAATTCATGTTTTCCTCTTCATCCTCTTCACTTGAGTTTTCCACTTTTTCCACCTTTGAGGATGCAGCTTTCAAGGCTATGCTTTTATGATTGTTTTCTGCATCTTCTGCATTGGTTAGTTGTGACATTTCAAGTTCATACTCAAGAAGCTTACTAAACAGTGCAGCCATGGACATTTTGGATAGATCTTTTGATTCTTTGATTGTTGTCACCTTTGGTTGACATGGTCTTGTGAGATACTTCAAGATTTTGATATTCAACTCTTCAACATCAAAAATCTTTCCAAGACCAAGAAGATGATTTACTATGTTAGTGAATCTTGTTTGAAGCTGAGATATGTTTTCTGTGGGATTCATCTTGAACATTTCATACTCATGTATTAAGGCATGCTTCCTTGATCTTCTTACTTCATTTGTACCCTCATGAGTTATCTCTAACATCTCCTACATCCCCTTTTGCACTTTTGCACCTAACAGTTCTAAAGAATTCATCAGAGGAAAGTGCAGAAGTAATCTTATTCTTAGCTTTAAAATCATATTAATCAACTCTCTTTTCATCATCTCTCATTTCATCCCATTCTTTGGGAATCATATCATTACCAACAGTTTTTATAGGAATCACAGGACCTTTTTCTATTGCATTCCAAGCACCTGGGTCATTTGATTGAATAAAAATTTTCATTTTATTTTTCCAAAAACTGGAGTGCTTTCCTTCAAACATCGAAGGACGATTGAGGGAGGCACCCTCCTTGAAGGTAATTTGTGTGGTATTCATTTTCTTTTTAAAGAAAGATAGTGATCTTGAATAACACTCAAGAACCTACTCTGATACCAATTGAAAACAATAGAAATATCCACAATAACCAAGGGGGGTGAATTGCTTTAAACTTGATCTTTTAAAATTATTTATAAAATTAGAGTCAAAGGATCTTAATCACTTTTAAACCAAGAATGCTTTTAATCAATCAAATTGCTCAGCACAAGAAATCAATAGCTCAAAACATAACTTGTTGAGTAATGATAATAACACCAAGATCAGATGAACAAGATTACTTGTAGAGATAGAGATAAAGAAAATCAACACAAACAATTTATACTGTTCACTTCTTAAGAGAAGCTACATCCAGTTTCTTCTAATCAACACTAGATTAGAGTTCCACTATTATAAAATTCAGTTCTTACAAGCTTTACAACAATCTCTTTTTATCAACCCTAGATAAAGATTAAAAATCTAAAATCCTATTAGACTCTTAATGATCAAGAACAAGAGAACACTACTCTATTCTTTCCTAGAGAACACTACTCTAGAACAAGCTTCAAAGAACTCTTTACAATAGCATCAAATAACAGAAATTGCAAAAATGAAATTACAATCAAAGATTCTGGAGAGAAACAACCTGATGATCCAATGAATATGAATGCATGTGGTTTACCAATCAGAGTTGAATGAGAAAAAAGGATTTCAGAACATGCTCTCCAAAACTTCTTTGAGAATTCTTGCTCAAGAAATCATTCAAAACCCATGAAGATTAAAAAGTGGGACCAGACTTTAGTTAACCCAGAAAATCACTTTAGAACTTTGAGAAGGCTTGTGTGTATTTAGAAATTTCGAAGTATTCAAGTTATATTTCAAGACAAGCCGTAGACATATTTATAACAGCTTTTTGTAACAGACTGTAATCAATTGCACGCACCACATAATCGATTAAAACAACTCATGTAATCGATTAAATTATCACTTAATTGATTAAAGTGTTCAAGGCTGAATTCTGGGTTAACAACGAACAAAATAATCGATTAAACCAAGTTATAATCGAATAAAGCACTAAAGTTTTATATTTGAAGCCTCTTGTGTAATGGATTACAATGTTTGGTAATCGATTAAGGCAGTGAAGGTTCTTTAAGAAACAAGCTTATGTAATCGATTACAAAGTATGGTAATCGATTAAATCAGTGAAACATGATTTTCAAGATAGCTTGTGTAATCGATTATTGTTTATGGTAATCGATTAAAGCAGCAAAGCATTACTTTTGTTTTACACTATGTAATTGATTACAAATGATAGGTAATCGATTAAAATGTTCTTCAATGCTTTTCCAGATTTAAAACTAAAGCAAATAATCGATTATAATGTTCTGTAATCGATTAAAGCAGAAGGTTTGTATTTTTCCAAAAACATTTCTAATTTACTTCTTTTTAAAAATAGCTTTGATTCTTTGATGAAAACACTTAAGTATGTAAATGATTATATGTATGCAAATGCAAGGATCAATAGGTTGGCTTCTCATATACTTCATTTTGGATTTCAATCTTCAAGGCATGTGAAAAGCTCAAAACATTCTTCTAAGTCAAAAGCTTCATTCTTCTTGTTGCTCCCCCTATATCCAACAACTCTCACAAATAATTGTTCAAAAGAATTAAATATCTACATCCACAATTGAGTTGTAATTTTTAGTGTGTTATTAGGAGTATATTTGTGATCATGAACGAGAGAGAGGGAGAGAGAGAGTTTATTGAGAGAAATCGAGAGGGAGAGAAAAAGAGTGAGAGTGTGTTGTGTAAGATGATTTAGAGTTGTCTTATCCATCATAGGGATACAATATTGATAGGTTGTTCCCTAAAGGGAGAGTTAGTTATGCCACATGTTGCTTACTATTTGCATTTCATTTCCTATGTTGGTGGTTTCATGTACTGCGACTTATTTACGTACACCGGCCTATACATTTCTAATGTCAGGGAAATTACCATAACAATAGCCTAAAGTTGGTATTGCTTCATAGGAGTAACATTGGCTTAAGAGTATAGAAACAAATATCTTCCTTGTAACAGTAGACCCCAAGTTGGTGCTACTTCATAGATGTAATATTAGCTTAATAGTATAGAAGTGAATATCTTCCCCGCAATAGCAGCCCCTGAGTCGGTGTTGCTTCGTAGAAGTAATATTGACTAAGAGTATAAAAGCGAATATCTTCCCAGTAACATTTAAGATCAAAGCCATATAATTATCTTACAAAAACAAGATATTAAAATTAAGTTATTATTATTAGAGAATATTTGTTCATTATTTTTTAGTTATGTGCATATATTTGATGGGGGTGAATGTTAGAATTGGACGATTCATCATTGTATGATCCACACTTCTCTTAAGGTTTTGATGAAAACAAAGATATAAATTTATGTTAACTGTTTGGTTATATGTAAGTAAACATGTTGATCAACAGAAGCAACACGAGGTAAGATCCATATTGTTTTGTATAACTCGTTCGTTGCACTAACACATACTTGTTCTCCATTAATTGAATATCATTCAATCAATCAAAACATACATCTTAGTATCTGTCTTTATTAATGTAAAATTCATTTATGCTATGCTATAATGATCTTGTTAAAAGGAACATATTTGATAAGATATATTATCCTTCCTTTTATATGTCTAAAAATTGTTTTGAGCTATGAAGGATAAATTTAGAAAGTATTGATCCGTAATCAATCCAGACACATATCATCTGTCATTAGTTGGAAACAAAGAATCAAAGGTCAACAATGGTCATATTTTAAATGCCGAAGATCCGTCACTGTTTTACTCATCTCTTAGTATAAAGAGCAAAGAAAACAACGAAGTCATAGAGAAAAGTGATCAAGTCTTGAATTAAAAAGTGAAACAAAAGAACATCATTTTGAGAGAAACACTGAGCTTAGAGAGTTTATTCTTGTTGGATATAGGGGGAGAATCATGAAGAGTGAAAGACTTTGATTCAAGAATGTGTTTTGAGGTTTCAACATGCTTGAAGTGCCTTGAAGTTTAGTATATGATTCGAGTGTAAGAGAAAGGCAATTTGATTGATCCATGCATTCATTCATTCATCTATTAATAAGCTTAAATGATTTTCACTAAAACATCAAAGCTTTTATTATTTTGGTTAAGGTTTTAATCTGATTAAAAGGTTTTTTGGAAAAATGAATTTCTTACTGCTTTAATTGATTACTTAAGTAATATAATCGATTACTTTGTTCTTCGTTCAATCTGGAAAGCCTTCATGAACAACTTAATCGATTTCCTATCGGATTAATTGATTATTTGACCTTTGATTGAGACTGACACTGCTTTATTAAATGTTTTAATCGATTACTGAGATAGTGTAATCGATTACATAGTTGAAATCAATTTTTAAGGTTTGCTGGAATAATCGATTACCATCACCTGTAATCGATTACGTAGTTCATTTTGAAAATCCTTATCTTCTGACTTAATCGATTACCAAAACTCGTAATCCATTACACAGTTCATTTTGTGAAATTGAACTTCCTGGTTTTATCGATTACAGCTCGGGATAATCGATTATTTTGCTCGTTGTTGAAACCCAGAAACCTTCTTGAATAGATTAATCGATTAAGTGATAATTTAATCGATTACGGATGCATTTTAATCGATTATCTGGCGCGTATAATCGACTACAGTTAGTTATGAAATCTGTTATAAATAGATTTGAAGGCTTGGCTTGTGACAGAACTTTGATCATTCGTATTTCTGAGTATACACAAGCTTTCTAAATTCTCTCAAAGTGATTTTCTGGGTTCTATTACTTCTTGCTTCTGAGTATACACAAGCTTTCTAAATTCTCTCAAAGTGATTTTCTGGGTTCTATTACTTCTTGCTTCTTTCAAATCATTCATGGGTCTTTGAATGATTCTTGAGCAAGAAACTTTTCAAGGTTAAGGAAAAACATGTGCTAATTTTGTTTTGCTATTCAACCTGACTTGGTAACTCATGTGCATTACATTCACTGGATCATCAGGTTGTCTCTCTCCTTAATCTTTGTGTATAAATTCGTATTTGAATTTCTGTTGTAAATTGCTATTGTAAGTTGGTTCTTCTTGCTTGGGTCTAGAGAAGGGTTCTCTAGTTAAAGAACAGAGTAGTGTTCTCTGGTTCTTGCTCCTTAGAATTCTAATAGGGTTTTAGTTTTCTATTCTTTATCTAGGGTTGATAAAGGGGAGGTCTTGTAAAAAGCTTGTAAGAACAAGATTTATAATAGTGGAACTTTAATCTAGTGTTGATTAGAAGAAACTGGATGTAGCTTCAGTTGTGAAGTGAACCAATATAAATTGCTTGTGTTGTTTCTCTATCTCTATTACTTTTGTTGTTCTTGATTCTTTGTTTCATATTCATTGTTCAACAAGTTCTGTTTTAAGCAAATTGGTTCCAAGGGGCTGAGCTATTTGATTGAGTAAAAAGATTTCTTGGTTTGAAAGTGATAAAGATCCTGAAACTCTAATTTGAATTAATTTTAAAATACCAAGGCTTAACCAATTCACCCCCCTCTTGGTTATTGTGAATATTCCCTTTATTTTCAATTCTTTGTCTAATAAAGTTTTACTATAAGATTAAGATCTTTATTGTAAACACACTCTATGAGTGATAGAATCTCTGATTCTATTTCAAACCATTGTTTGTGAAAACCAAGAGTGGCTTAGTGTCTAAACAATACTTAGTTGTTTTTTAAAATACAATGAACACACTTCAAATAACCAAGAGGGGGTGAATTGATTAAAACAGTCTTTTAAAACTTTTCTTTAAAATAATTTGCGGAATTAAAACTTGGATCGTATCACTCAATCACCCTTTATAAAAAATAGAATTTTCTTTCAATCAAGATACATCATAGAATGCATGTAATGACAGAAATGCTTCTTATTGATTATATAGATTTCCAAATATAAGCAATGAAAGAAACACTGATAAAGAATACAATACAAAGCAATTTATATTGGTTCACCTCACAAACTTGGAGGCTACATCCAATGTTTTCCAACCAACACTAGGTTAAAGTTTTCACTAAATCAAATTATTCTTTTATAAGCAATACAAGTGATAATCTCTATCAACCTTAGATAAAGATACTGAATTCTAAAATACTATTAGAATACAAATCACAAAGATCCTGAGAAACCTACTCAGATCTTTCCCCTTGACAACCCTACTCAAGAAAACTTGAATGAACTAAAATGATTTACACCACAGAATTCCAAAATAGAAATTCTAAAAGAAAGAGTTCAAGGAATACACAACCTGATATCCTTAACAGATGATTGAATGAATGTTTGTTGTTACAAATCAATCAAGTTGAATGAATCTGAGCAAGATTTTGATGAAGATGAACTCTTCATTTCATGAAAGATCCACAAAATGTAGTGAAACAAAGGTAGCTCCAAGATCTACTACAAATGCAAAAATCCTGGACACTTCAAATTTGAATGTCAAGAACTGGAGAAAGGTCAGGATAAAAAGAAATACTTCAATACCAAAGAAAAGAAGGATCTTATGAGTACCTGGGAAGATATGGATGACACCTTGTCTAATGAAGATGATGAAGAAGCCAACATATGGTTGATGGCAGATACAACTTTTGATGAATCTGAATAAGATCAAGAAAATGAGATAAATTTCAATGACCTTGAGTCTCTTACAAAAACTTAGCATGAACACTTGAAAAATATTTCAAGAATATTTCAAAAGATCATTTAAAACTTGAGAAAAAACTTGCAAAAATATTAAAAGAATCTATCCAAAGATCATTTAAAACTTGAGAAAACACTTCAATATCAAGTAAAAATTTCACTGGACGCATCCACTAAGACATGTGGAGCTTGTATGACTCTTAAAGAAAAATAGTCTGAGCTATGTCTTGAGATTAAGACATGTGCCAGAGAAAAAGCAACTCTTCTCAAGAAATTTTAGGAGTTAGAAAAAAAAAACTAAAAGATCTTCAAAATGATTATCCATGTTGCAGATGTCCTTCATAACATGAAACAAACACTTACCATCGTACTTGTACAATGGTTACTCACAATACATGACAAGAGAAAGGTGTATGTTCCAAAACCTGACTCCCTATCATGGTGGAACGATCACTTTCGAAGGAAATCAAAAGGGAAGGATAATAGAATGGGTAAGATAAGTATTCATCCCTACCCTTCTATTGATTATGTATGGTGAGGGTCTTAAACACAATCTACTGAGCATTAGTCAATTATGTGATAATGGATATAGTGTCTCCTTCAACAAATATCAGTGTATCATCCTATGTAAAGATGGGTCTCCTCTATTCTCTGCCAAGATAAAAGGCAACCTCTACAAAATCAGATTGGGAGAACTCACCGATCAAGAGGTGTCATGCTTACTATCTATCAAAAAAAGTCATTTGCTATGGCATAAAAAACTTGGTCAGGTAAGTTGGAGGTTAATCTCGAAATTGCATATAAACAACCTCGTGAGAGGTCTACCAAGTATGTCATAGAAGGATGATATACTTTGTGAGGCATGTCTCAAGGGGAAATAGATTAAAAACTCATTTTCTAGTAGAAACAATGTTTCCACCTCTAGATCCTTGCAGTTAATACTGTAACACCCTCATATCTCACTATCTATGTGAATTTTCTTATAAATATGCATTCTTAGAAAAATGACATAAATACCCTTGAACATTTTTGAAAATGACAAGAATGTCCCTAAACATTTTTACAAATGACCAAATTGCCATAGGCCTTTTAGCAAGATAGTTGAAGGAAGGAAATTCTATAAATACTCTGGGATGCTTGAAAAATGATTATAAAACCCTTAGGAATGATACT
>PYAF01005768.1:205646-236640 GCA_007407185.1 Glycine tomentella
TTTGGACTGTATCATGAACTGTATTCTTATTATATGAACCGTGGTAAGGAAAATCGTTTAGACTATGAACAAATCATTAGCAAGCAAGGCAAAAAGAATTTTCGCGAAAAATTTACAATTAAGATCATTTTAATACAAAAAGGACACGAGTTTTTAATTAAAATCAATCAAGCACGAGAGAGTCACGAGAGGCGTTACAAATACACCTTGATCTATTTGGTCCAACCAGAACTACATCCACCAATGGAAAAAGTTATGGACTTGTCATAGTGGATGACTACTCTCTAGATGGACATGGGTCATGTTCCTAAACCAGAAGGATGAGTGTTTTGATATCTTCGTTAAATTCTGAATACATGTTCAAAATGAAAAAGGAGTATGCATTACTTCAATCGAAACTGATCATGGGGGAGAATTTGAAAACAATAAGTTTCAACTATTTTGCAAAGAAAATGGAATCCTTCACAATTTGTCAACACCAAGAATGCCTCAACAAAATGGGGTAGTTGAAAGAAATACCATATCTTTACAAGAGATGGCTAAAACCATGCTTAATGGTAATTCAACCCCTAAGCACTTTTGGGCTGAAGTAGTGAATATTTCATGTTATCTTCAAAACAGAAATTACATAAGACCTATCCTTAAAAAGACTCCATATGAATTGTGGAAGGAAGGAAACCCAACATATCATATTTTCATCCATTTGGTTGAAAATGTTCCATTCTCAACACTGAAAACAACAATGAACACACTCAAATGACCAAGAGGGGGGTGAATTAGTTAAAACAGATATTTAAAATTTTCTTTGAAACAATCTGCGGAATTAAAATGCATTGTATCACTTAATCACCCTTTTATCAAAATCAAAAACTTTCTTTCAATCAAGATACACCTTAGAATGCATGTAATGACAGAATTACTTTCAGTTTGATTATAATTTGATCACCCAAGAACAAGTAATGAAAGATAACCAGATTAAAAAACAAGACACAACAATTTATACTGGTTCACCTCACAAACATAGAGGCTACATCCAATGTCTTCCAACCAACACTAGGTTAGAGTTTTTACTAAATCAAATATGTTCTTTTACAAGTAATTACAAGATATTACCTTTATCCACCCTAGATAAAGAATCAGAATTCTAAATTCCTATTAGAAATCAAATCACAAAGAACCTGAGAACCCTACTCAGATCTTTACCCCTAGAGAACACTACTCTAGAAAGCTTGAAAGAAACTATTTGATCTTCAAAACAGAAATATGAAACATAAAAAATATAAAAGTAAGATTCAAGAGAGACACAACCTATGATACTTAATGGATGAATGAATGAACGAAGTTACCACTCAATTCTAGGTTGTATGAATACCAATGCATAGAATTAACTCTCTTGAAATTCTATTTTATCTTAACACATCATCTTTAATGAATCAATAATCTTTTGATCTCACACAAGATGTGTTTCACTCAGAAAATCAGTTTCTTGGACTTTTGAAAGCTTAGAAAACTTTGGGGTAAATCATAAACTCAAAGAGCAATTCATTTTTTAAAACATAGATCTAAAAAGCTTTAAATAGAAAACTGATTTAACAGAATGTAATCGATTAATACGCAAGTGTAATCAATTATTTTAACATATGTAATCGATTAATACACTAGATAATTGATTAAAATGTTCTTGAGCATTCTGGAAAACTTTCACGAACAAAGTAATCAATTAATACGTGATGTAATCGATTAAAGTTATGAAATAAGCTTTGGTAATCGATTACAGAAGAATGGTAATCGATTAAGCCAGATATGCTCAGTTATGGAATAAGCCTAGGTAATCGATTACAGTAAGTGGTAATCGATTAAGGCATACATGTATATTCATAAAATGATCTTTGTAACCGATTAATTTTTTCTTGTAATCGATTAAAGTGTTCTTCATGGCTTTTCCAGATGTAACACAAGCTTGTAATCGATTACATATTTCCTGTAATCGATTAAGGCAGTGCACAATCTGATTTTTCCAAAACATAAGCCATGAGATTTTCTTTTCAAATGCAAACATATAATCCTATATGGTATCTTCAAGATATGAATGCATATATACGAGTATGCTACTATAATGCAAGGATCACAAGGCAATCTACTTGAACTACTTAGACAAATTACAAATGCCTTCAAATTGATTGGGCATGTAAGAAGCTAAAACTTCAAGACAAGAAGCTAAAACTTCAAGACAATTACTTCAGCTTTGCTTTGACCTTTTTCCAGCTCCCCCTGTATCCAACAAACACAAAGTAATAATGGAATATTTCTTGGATACTCTAAAACTTCAAAGGCATTAAGAGTTTACAACTCAAAAACCTTGGTATTTGAAAAATCTATTCATATAAGATTTGATGAAAATAATCATGATAATGATTTCTCAGAGATGGACGAGTCTTTTGCAAATCTACGACTAGATGACAGCTCTATAACAACAAGCTCGTCCAGACAGAATCCAGAGACAGAAGCGTACACTCAACAAGAAGTTCAAGAAGTAAGAGAACCCATTGGACGCATCATGAGAAGAAATCATCCAGAAAGTCAAATCATTGATGACCCAACAGATTGTAACACCCTAAACTTTCGATAACTAAAAATAGATGTTTGATGCATTTCTTGTATTATTTGATTATTTTATTAGTTTAGATTATTTGAAATATTATGTGAATTATCCATGTGCAATTTCTTAGTGTAGATGTCAAGTTATGCGGAGTTTGTTTGAGCTGCGTTGAATTGTGTGATTTTGAGTTTGATCCAAAAACTTGTTTTAGTAAAATTACCATTATGGATTGGTTAACCGTTGGATCTACTTCAAATTATAAAAGTAAGCTCCCAACCCACATATGTAACTTTTGACCGTTGGGATTGGCGAAATAACATCTAAAGCGCGATATATTAATTTTCAAAGAATTAGAAATTTCAAAATTTGGGTCAGCTCGCCTAGGCGAGCCAATATGCCTTCCGAAATTCGCCTGGGTGAGTCAAGGCGGTGATAAATTTGAACAGCAGCATCAAAACTCGAAAAAATGACTTTCTTCTTCCTCCAAAAGCCACCCAACCCCCTCCCCCTCCTCTTCCACCATCCATGGCCACTTGTGACAACCACAAGGCACCGCCCCTTGTCGTTGAACCACCGCACGAAGAGGAACACTTTAATCGGAGCAGAATTTTCAAAACTCAACTCAAGGATTTGATAGAGAACAAAGCCTTCAATCCTCTTTTCTTGGTTTCTTTGATGTAATCTTGGTTTCCTTCGTCTTCTCTTACCTAGTTTAAGCTCTCTTAGTGTCTCTTGTGTTTTGGATACCGTTGTTGGGAGTTTTACCACTTCCTTTGAAAACCCTTTGAAAATGAGATGTTGTAAAAGTATCTTTTTTATGAAATTGATGTCATTTCTGTGATCCTTGTTGAACCCTGGTCACATTGGTGTGATCGGAATTTCAAAATGATGTCTTTTGATGTGGACACCCAAAATACCATTTTAGCCCCTTTTTTATTTGAGTGGGTATTTGACCTCAACTGTTGACTTTGACCTTGTCTTTGAAATCTATACTAAATTGTATTCAATTTGGTATATGGAGCTCTACGTTTGGACAACAACACGTGTATCCGAAGGATCTCGAAACAACACCGCGAGGCTTTAACGAGAAAACTCCTAGTTATGTAAGGGGAGTTTATTATTTAGTTATAGTTTTGGTATCATAGTTGGGGGCCAGGGAGTCCAACTATGAGGATATCTGTTTGTCCCTGTAGTGTGCTGGTTTTCAAAAAATGCTGTTTTAAACTAATGGGATGCGATATATTTATTATTAATGTATGTTTGTTCCAATTGTGTGCTCGCTTTCAAGAAAAATTGTGCTTTTAACTAATGGGATGCGATGAATTTGCTTGTTGATGGATAAAACTGTGAATGATGTTGTTGTTGTAATGATTGGATTTTTTTGGGAAAAGTCTTTTACAGAGGAGACTCTGTCCAAAAAATTTATAATATGTCCTCCTATTTAATTCTTTACTAAATTTTTAAATGGACACAAGAGTGTGTTTTCTATATTATAGTCATCATCTTTAGTTTAGAATTTTCCTTCAAAACCAGTCTGGTGGTAATATGGATTATGAATGAATGAGATGATGTTGAAATGGGATAATGTGATTGGGTTGATGATGATGTAATGAAATAATGTTGATATAGTTGATGATGTTGAATATTGATGTTTATGATGATGATATTGAAATAAAATGATGTTGATGTTGTTGATGATATTGAAATTGAGATGTTATTGATGTGGTTGGTGATGTTTGAATGAGATAATGATGATGTGGTTGACAATGTTCAAATGAGATAATGTTGATGTGGTTGATGATGTTGAAATGAGATAAGTTTGATATGTATGATGATGATATTGAGATGATGTGATGTGGATATTGATAATGACATTGATGAGAGATAATGTTGATGTGAACAATGTCATTGTATGATGTGAATATACATGGACACCCAAAGGGGGTGCATGATTTTTTCTCCTTGCGGGGAAGGATTTGTTCTTAGCCAGGTCATGCATTGATGGTGCCCATGGTCGTATGTTGTGTATGTACACGTGGGATGTAGTGATTGGTTGGTTATCCTTGCGGGGAAGGATTTGTTCCTAGCCACGATCAATGCATCGGTGAGCCCACATTGATGTGTTATGTATGTACATGGGAGATGCATGACTGGTCATCCATGCGGGGAAGGATTTGTTCCTGGCCATGGTCATGCAATGATGGTGTCCATGTTTCATACTTCATATTGCATTTATGGAAATAGAATGAAGGCATGCGCGTACCTATGGGTTTCTGTGGGCTGAAAACACAAGTACTAAGGGTCCGCCAGGTTAGGAATTCCCGTGAGCCACTGGTTGATCACCGTCGCGGGGAATGGCTGATCACCGTTAGGGGGAATGGCCTATGCACAACAGGGCGACCCTGATAGGCGATGAATCATTTTCCTGTGAGAGGTTATTTCCCTAGATATGGTACCACATTTCATGGTTAGAGTGGAATCAGGAGCATGCATCATTCTGATCATGATTGTTTGATTTGTGAAATGAATTGGATGATTGGTTTTTTCGAGTGTGTAATGGACTGATGGAGTTCTGGTAATAATTGTGGTTGTTATTGTTGTTCATTTCCAATTGTTGTTATCTGATGCTTATTGATTGTATATAATAAACTCACCCTTGCATTTGTTGTACCGTGTGGTTGGTACCTGTGATGATCACGAACCTTCGTTCGTGTGAGCAGATGAGCAGCATTAGGTGACTCTGGAGGAAATTCTTTTTGGTTGGAGCCACCAAGCCGACGTGATAACATTGGAATTCTTTTTGGAAAAAGTTGTGTTTTGTTAATTAACTCTTCCTTAGTTAGTATCTTGATTCTTTTTGTTGGTCATGTAAGATTCCAGGTGTAAATATATGTTAAACCAAATTAAGTTCTAACATGAAAATGATATGTACTGGTATAATATATATATATATACACACACACACGCGTGTATTCAATTATGTACTTGTATTGTGTATATGATAATTGTACTAGTGCGAAAAAATTACTACCATTTTCATAATCAAATTAATGGAGCTTTCATTGAAAATTGAAATTGCACGATCTAGATTTAGTGATATCGTAGCAAGGAGGCGGGTCATTACACAGATTGTGTTCGAACAAGATCATCACTCAAAACACAAGGGCACACTGTATTGATCTCTGAAATGGAACCCAAACACACTGATGATTGATTGGGCATTTTTAATTAAATATTTTTCTATTCTTTTTAGTTTATTTGTCTTCTCTTGGACTTTTATTTTCTCATTCTAATTCACTTTTTGTCTTAGGCAAGCAAGTGGGCTTAATTGCTATTTGTTGCTTTTTTCGGATTTTATGCTTACTTGACCTATCTTCCTTATGCAGGACCTTCAGAGCTCTATAGAACTCTAAATGGATAATATGAGTAGTCCTTGGAAAGATAAGTTTGTCAGAGATAAGTCGAGGCCAATTCTGTCATTTGGAGGATCATTTTAGGCTTGGAAGTCGAAACCACTACACTTGAATTTTGGGCTGCGAGTTGGATTTTTATTGGTGTAATTAGCATAGTTAATAAGTTTAGATGGGCCTGCTCATGGTCCATTCTTTCCTTCTGACTTATTCACTATATGCTAGTGCAATTAGTTAGTCAAAAACACATTACATTTAAGCACAAACAGAATTTACATTACACTTTAGAAATTTTCAGAATTAAAACCTTTTATCTCAATTGTTCTTCATTATTCTTGAGTGTTCTTCATTTTCATTTCTATTCTTCATTGCTCTTGCACTAATTTTGTGGGTCTTTCATTGATGATGATCATAGAAGGCTAAACAATCATCAATCCAAGGATCCAATCCAAGCAAAAGGGAATTTGAGTTCTGGTTTAGTATTTCAAATTGTGTGTGAATGTTCACTTTCTTCTTCAATCATATATTCAGTTTTCATGATTATGAATGTGTTTAGAATTGAAAATGGATTAGGTTATGGATTCATTTCCTAATTTCGAATTTTAATCACAGATTAGTTGAATGATATATCAAGTAGGTTGTGATTTCAATTAATTTAGGAGTTACTTCGATTGAACTGCTTCTAATGAAATTGAATAAACTTCGATTGAACTATGATAATTATCCTTGCTTGGTTTGGTGAATTGGATTGATGCTCTTTAATCTGTTTTACATTACATACTATCAATTCGCATTAGTTTATACGTTTTTCTGCAATTCTGCAATTATTATTAAACGCATGGAAACTGTTTGACAAAAACCCCCAATTGTTTATTAGTGAATTGAAGTTGGAACCATATTGATCGTGTCTCTAAGTCGACCTAGGTTAATCCTGTGCTACAGAATTAGCATAATTTAATTATTTTGAAGCGATACGACATAGGTTATCAATGATGCACTGCAAGATGATAACTTGATTAAGGCAATGCAAGAGGAACTTGATCAATTTCATAAGAATGATATTTGGAAGTTAGTTGAATCGGCAAAAGAAAATAAAGTTGTTGGAGCGAAATGGGTCTTTCACAACAAACTGGACGAAAATGGTAAGGTTGTGAGAAAATAAAGCAAGGTTAGTTGCTAAAGGATACTCACGACAAGAAAGTATAGATTACAAAGAAACTTATGCACCTATAGCTCGTTTAGAGGCAATACGCATTTTACTTTCATTTGCAACTTATAGAAATATAAAGCTATATCAAATGGATGTAAAAAGTGCATTTCTAAATGGTTTAATCCAAGAAGAAATTTATGTTGAACAACCTCAAAGATTTGAAGGTGAAACTCTTCCTCAACATGTTTTAAAGCCCAACAAAGCCTTATATGGTAAGCAATCTCCTAGAGCTTGGTACGAAAAACTAAGTTAATTTCTTGAAAAATGGCTTTGAGAGAGGAAAGGTTGACACAACACTTTTTCGTCAAAACTACGATTCTCAGTTTTTCTTAGTGCAACTATATGTGGACGACATCATTTTTGGTGCTACTAATGAAATATTTTGCGAAGACTTTTCTAAGATAATGCATATAGAATTTGAAATGAGTATGATGGGAGAGCTAAAATGATTTCTTGGACTGCAAATAAACCAAACACTCAAAGGTGCCTACATTCATCAAACCAAGTATATGAAAGAATTACTAAAGAAATTGAACATGGGCAATGCAAAAGAAATGAAGACTCCAATGCGTACCACGACATACCTTGGATTGGACGAGAAATCAACAAAGGTGGACAAGACTCAATACTGGGCAATGATTGGTTCACTGCTTTATCTCATTGTGTTCAGGCCTAATATTATGTTTAGTGTTTTTTTATGTGCAAGATTTCAAAAAGAACCCAGGGAAGTTCATCTAATTGTAGCTAAACGCTCTTCTAGATTTCTCATTGGAACTTCTAATCTTGGTCTTTTGTTGAAAAGAAGATAAAGTTTCATACTCACAAGCTACTGTGATGCTGACTATGTTGGTGATAAAGTTGGAAAAAAAAGCACAAGTAGAAGCTATCAGTTTATTGGTGGAAACTTAATGACGTGGTTATGCAAGAAGCAAGGCTCAACTGCATTGTCTACTGCTGAAGTTGAATATATGTCAACAGTAAGTTGTTGTGCTCAACTACTCTGGATAAAGAATTAGCTTGAAGACTATAGCATTTATAAGAGTAAAATCCCCATCTATTGTGACAATAAAGTTGTTATTAGTCTTTCAAAAATTCCAACATTACATTCTAGAGCTAAACATATAGAAATTAAGCATCATTTCATAAGAGATCATTTTCAAAATGGGACAGAGGATTAACTATTTGTACCACTTATGATTAGCTTGCTAACATTTTCACAAAACCCTTAACTGAAGAAATATTGATTTTTTTTAAGAAATCGACTTGGAACAATATCTGTTAATGAATGAGTTAATCTCTATATGTCTTCCACCGTTTCATCCAAGGACCTATCATCCAATGGATATTAACACACACTCGCAACATTCAATATATAGACGTCTAATCATGCATTTATTTCTATTATGCAAAACACAATAATTCTATATGAGAATGTTGTAATGTTTTTTGTTGAGTCAGTTTTGGGAGGTGAGCTTAATGGTTGCTTTTAAAAAGCCCATTATAAAACGTTAAAACGTCGAAGACTCTTGGCATTACTCTCAACTCTGAAACACTTCATCTTCCTGATGTATGTCTAACCTCATTAGACATTGATTTCCCCAATCTATCTTGCAATGAAACTCACTCTTCAAGATCTCTTCAAGAACTCAAGCTCCACTCAAGATATGAAACAAAAATGGTGTGAAGTAGCTCCAATAAGTTTAGGAAGAATCACCACAATAGCATTGAGAAACTATTGATGAGATCCAAGAAGTTCTTGCACAAGAACAAGAAAGAAACTCTCACAATAAATTTCAACTTTCTATTAATTTTCCAAAAGTGTCTACAATATGTTTGGGCTAGCCTTATATAGCCACAAAATTGTAAGCTAAATGCAAGTGAAATGGCAAATGAAATGAGCTTGAGGTGCAAGCTTCTCATATAATGACTCATGGCTGATCAACCATGTGCCAATGTGCATTTTACAAGCTTACATAGGTGCTAAAAAAATTACATACAAGTACAAAATCCAACCCTTGTTTTTTTTTTAAGTTGGTGTGCTTCTAAAAGGTGTATGTTTTTTGATGTACTCTCAAGAGCTTGAGTTCTAGCTCTTGTCATGGATCCTCTAAAGCTAACCAAAGGAAGTTCTTCAAGTTCTCCTTCTTGAAAGGAACTTGACCTCAAGTTTTCTCCCTCACTTGTACCTACATCACATAAAGAAAGATCACAAACATTAAATGTGTTACTCACACTGTACTCAATTGGCAACTCAAGTTTATATGCATTATTGTTGATTCTCTCTAAAATCTTAAAAGGTCCATCTCCTCTAGGTTGGAGCTTGGATTTTCTTTCTTGAGGAAATCTATCCCTCAAATGAAGTCAAACCAAATCTTCTTAATTAAAGACCACTTGCTTCTTGTGCTTATCAACTTGCTTAGCATATTGTTCCATCTTCCTCTCCACATGGGCCTTCACCTTTTCATGCAATTTCCAAACATAACAAGCTTTAGACAAAGCATCATGATTAATCATAGAAGAAGTGTTAGGTAATGACAATAAATCAAGAGGAGTTAAAGGATTGAAGCCATAGACAATTTGAAAAGAAGATAAGGAAGTGGTCTTGTGAACCACAATTGTTGTTGGTGATAAGGAGTGGACAGTCTCTAACATTTGAATTTAAGAAAAGCATAGAATAGAAGAAAATAGAAGGTATTCATAGAATATTCCCTAAATGTTACTTTCGCTCAAGACAAGGAGCACATGGTAATGTCTGTACTATCGTGCAACTCCTTGCAAATCAGAGCATGCCACGTAATCTTATCTTCCACTGTGAGACAACGGTCCTTTCAAGGAATCGACGTTGATCTCGTAACGGATCCTTCATTGAAGTCTATAAAAGATAGTCTTTACCCAAAAAAAAAGTGAGAAAAACTAACAAAAAATCAAGAACTTATCTGATGTAAAACTCTGTCAAAATCACTAAATGACCAATACAGAGTTTTCATTTGTTTATTCTTTGCTAAGCAAAGTCATTTTATAATTGAGCTTTATTTATTATTCACTTTTGAGTGTTATTGTACACTTGTATTCATTCAAACTACTATTTGTGAAAGCCAGGAGTGACCTAGTGTTAAACACTACTTGGGTTCTTAGTTTCAGGGGAAGTTTAAGAAAGTGTCAGAAGTGGTATTAAGAATACTTGTAAATCCAGGAGTGGCAGGTTAGAACACTTATTTTGCAATCAATTTTTCATTAGTAGAGCCATTCACTATTAAGTAAAGGGAAACTGGATGTAGCTCAGGTTGAGTGAATCAGTATAAACCAAGTGTTTCTACTTCTCTCCTTAATGTTTTATTAATTGTTCTATTAGCACTCTCTGTCACCTCTTTAATACCAAGTGTTTCTTGGGGATATAGCACTGAGTTTGTGATCTCGTTATCCATAGTGCCGACTTGGCAATCCTAACAAATGCAAGGCATAACCAGCTGGTGAGAGCCTTACCATGGTACCATGGCATAGCATGTACTTCCAACAGTCATCTGACTAAAATGTTGTAAGATCACTGAGTTTGGATAGTTTAAGTGGCAGTTGGCTAGTGTGATATATTTATCTTGAGATAGTGAAAAATGACACTTAAGATGCATGTGAGATCTGGTAGATAGCCACATTGTTGTGGTTGCTACTCTTGTGTGTATAACTTGTTTTAAGTCTTTATGTGTTCGTTTGACGAAGCAAGAAGACTCACCCCTTACATTTTTATTTAGGATCAAATGGAGCCGAAAATCTTGCCCACACCGCCTTTATGTGGTAGATCCAGTCCACACCGCCTTACCACCAATATGTTACTCCCATGGAGATTATAGAGATTTCTTTGTCATTGTCTTCGTCGTCTTCTTCGAACGTGCCAGAGCATGTGCCTTAACTACTCATCCTCTTCTTCAGACATACTGAAGTACATAGCTAGACCACTGTCTCAATTTTTGGTGCTCTTCCTACGGTTAAGCGATCTTCTTCAGATAATTCGTCCAAGCCAAGGACTCACCTCAGTATGTACCCAGGTCACCATATGACAGTGAAGACTCAGAGAATACAATGACTGTCCCTCTCACTTTAGTACCCAACTTAAGGGACGACAATATTGAAGAGGACCCTGAGATGCTAGTGGAGGATCAGCTGGAGACGGCAAAGGAGGTCCCTGCTAAGGGTGACCAAGAGCCTCTTAACCAGATTATAGAGGACAACATGGCAGTAGCTAGTGGGGAGTTTTCCAAGGAAGGAGTCAAGTGGCTCATTGAGAAGAGCAGTGGAGGATCCTAACTAGGACATGTGATGTTTCCTCAGAAGAGTCCAACTGTTTGAACTCTTCTAACTGTTGACCTCTTATCTCACTTGTTTTTCGTATCTTCCTTTCGAGATTGGGTTTAATGGATACTACTCCTAGACTAGGTGTTTTCCCTTTCTTTTGTATTATGGGTAGACCTATGTTTTAGACATTTTACTTGTATATTCAATCATTAGTTTCCATTATCTGTACTCTGGATTGTATTTTCACTCTAATGTATCTGTCGCTTTTCAAACTTAGTACTTATTATATATTTATGCACTCTGTAATCTAAATCTCATTTCTTTTATCTTTCACTTTATTCTTAAAATGTATGGTTTGTAATTCAAACGCTATTTTGCATTATTAAAATATTTCAAAAGATGCATTTATTTTACTTTAGATTCCATCATGACTTTATATGCATTAAAAGAAAAGAAAAAATTACTCACATTTCTTAAATAACAATGCTTCCGCATTCGCATTAATGGACACATTTATTAAAATGAATCTATAAAGGATACTAAAATTGCATGTTTATTCAGAGTTCTAGAGTGTGACACTCCTCACATTCCAGGGATTACATCATAACACTAATATAATTTGAAGTTATATCTACTTATACTTCAAGTTAATTTCAGAATGTCCCACCAAATATTTACAACAAAGAAAAGTCTAAACCAGTAAATAGACTATTTTTCCGAAGGACTTATTTGAAACAAAGGATCTCTTGACAAGAGGTTCTTTGTCACATTCTCTTTCTTTACCTTTTTACCATATACTTTTTATATAAATTTCCTCCATACCAACAACAGCCACAACCCACAAATGTTTGACTCACATTGCTCCAAAAAACGTGGCACGGAACAACCATTTTTGGAGAAAACACTTCAAATTTGAATGCATTTTGGCAGGCAGCTTTGACAAATTCACTAAATAATTGACTTCTGAGATGTATTAAGCTACTGACCGTAGCTGCAATCTTTGATTGACCCACGGAAACTCTAGGCAATAATACCATGTTTGGAAGGTCACTCCCTTCTTGGTCAAATCCAGAGTCTGAAAATCATTATGTAATCATAAATTATTCATCCCTTTTGAACTGAACTTCTTAAAAAAACAAAAAAAATAATATACACCTCATTGGGGTTTAGTTCATACAAAATATTCATCCCTTTTTTTCGATTTTAGTCCTTGTTCTTATTCAGTGATAATGTGGCTAACAGATATTAAAAAACTGATGTTTCCTAAATAACATAGACTAAAATAAAAACCTTTCATTATAAGAGGGATATATATCAAGTTTACAAATTTATAGTGACTAAAAAAAGTAACATATAACGAATAAAACTGGAGGAAAAAAAACTTAACAAAGATCAAAACCAACGACAATTTTTTCTAGGGACAAAAAACCAAGAGAGGTGTATATTATGAGAGCTAAAATGTTAATTAAGCCCAGTTTCTATATGTAATTCATGGGCAGATCATAGATGAATAGCAGTACTTACTAATTGTGCTTCCCGTCATAGAATTGAGCATTTTTCGAGGATTTAAAAGTCTCCAAGAATTCTTTAGCTTTTCGCATCTCTTCCTTCTGCCTTGACTTGTCCCATTTGTGCTCAGATGCCAATATTTGAATTACACGAGGTAATGCCCGTCCTGCTGCATCAGTGTCCAGGAAAGCAAGACGAGACCTCCTTGCAATGAAGTCAATGGTGGATTCACAATATTCATGACGGGCACAGTAGGCCACCTCTGCCTCCAAAAAAGGGTAACCATGGGCAAGTCGCTTACCCAAATTTTCATTCTGGATACAAAATAAATAATATAAACCTTGGCATTGATGAAACCATGAAACTGACTAAAACTTGTATAAATTGCATAAGCACACTGTTCAGATAGAAAAATTATCACCATTTAGTAAAAATTAAAACTCACATATTTTGGATTTTGATTTGTCAATAAAATAAAAGCATGGAGTGTTGAAACAAATTTCCTTGTAATGGATTATATTATCTTTTACAAGCAGCAAGGTCAAACAACAAAGTTGAAGCCTATTTCTATTTATTTAACGCACCTCAAATATGTTTCCACTCCACTATTAACCACCTCAGTCTGTCCATCTGTTTGAGGATGGTAAGCTGAACTAAATTTCAATTTAGTTCCTGCACACTTGAACAATTCCTTCCAAAATCGATTCTATTAGAGTTGTATTTAGTAAAAATACATATTGTAAGTGCTGGTTAGCAAACCAGCACCTCTATTTTCTGTGCGCGTGTAATCAATTAGAAAGTTAGCGTCTTCTGTAAGATTGATTCAGACTCTTCTTGTTTGGCTTCAGTCCACTCTTTCTAAATCTGTTTTATCTTGTGTTCCTGGTTCTGAACACTCTTACCAAGTTTGGGACAAAATTCATGAACACTTTAGCCTACACACTAAATCCAGAGCACGTCAATTACGCACTGCAATGAGAGCAGTTTCCCTTGATGGCAAATTCATTGATGATTACTTGAGGAAGATTAAAGGCTATGTTGATGAGTTAGCTGGAGTTGGAGTTCCAGTGAGACATGAAGAGTATGTGGATGCCTTGCTGGAAGGTCTCCCCTCTGATTATGCATCAATTATTTCAGTCATTGAAGAGAAAAAGAGAACACCTTCTATTGCTGAAATAGAAGCACTTCTTTATGGACATGAGACTAAACTTAACAGATATAAACAAAGAGGTTCAGGTATTAAACTCTCCTTTAAACTACACTCAAGGGTACACGAATTCCATGAGTTCCTATGGCCAGAATAGTGGTGGTCATAGTAATTTTTCTGATAATGGCACTGGTCGCAGCAATGGAGGATCTGGCAAAGGTCATGGGGGTGGCAGATTTGCCAACTTTCAATGTCAAATCTGTCTAAAATTTGGACACTGCAAATGTGTGTCATTATAGGTCAGATATGACTTTCAAGCCTCATGAATCTCTTGCTTTTATAGGTCAGATATGACTTTCAAGCCTCATGAATCTCTTGCTTTCTTTGAGCCACCAGTCAATCTATTTGGGACCTACTAGGATGTCTAATACTTGGACTAATCCTAACTACAAGCCTGCAGCTCAATCTGGGAATCAACCTAGTGCTATGTTGACTAATTCTGGTGGTGATCTAGCTGGCTCCACTTGGATTCCAGATTCTAGTGCTAGTTATCATGTGACTAGTGAGTCACAACACATCAAGCAATTCCATCATTTTGATAGACCAGATCAAATCTTTATTGGCAATGATGAAGGTTTGAATATCAATGGTGCTGGTTCCTCTTGCTTTATGTCTCCTAATAACAATCATTTCACCTTTAAACTACAAAAATTGTTGCATATTTCTTCCATTTCAAAAAATTTGTTAAGTGTCAACTAGTTTGCAAAAGATAATTATGTTTTCTTTGAGTTTCATTCTAATTTCTGTCTTGTGAAATCCCAGGAGACATATAAAGTTCTTCAAGGTTCTGTTGGAGCTGATGGACTGTACTATTTTCAGAATATCCAGCTCCAGCACACCTCTCCTCAGTTGTTGTCCACTTCAGCTACTGCTTCAGCAAACACTTTGTTTCAGCAATTTGCTATTGTTTCTTTTGATTATGTTTCTTTTTCACCTAGTACCGCCCATGTTTGCCATGCTAGATTAGGTCATCCAAACAACCATGAAATGAAACTTGTACTAAGCAATTGTAATGTTTCTCATTTGAATAAAATTGTTTCAGATTTTTGTTCATCTTGTTGTATGGGAAAGTCGCATAGATTGTCATCTTCCAAGTCTAATACTGTTTATTCCCCCTTAGAACTGGTTTTTACAGATTTATGGGGACCTTCTCACATAACATCCTATGCTGGTTTCAAATATTATGTGTCTTTCTTATGCTTTCTCTAGATATAATTGGATTTTTCCTATTACGTCCAAAGCAAAAACAGTTGCTGTTTTCCAGACCTTTAAATCCCTTGTTGAACTCCAACTCAACACTAAAATAAAGAGTGTGCAGTCAGATTGGGGAGGAGAGTATAGACCTTTTTCCACTCTTTTAAACTCTTTTGGTATCTCTCATAGGCTCATTTGTCCTCACACTCATCATCAAAATGGAGTGATTGAGAGAAAACACAGGCATATAATGGACTTAGGTCTTACTATGTTGCATCATGCTTCTTTACCTTTGAATTTTTGGGATTGTGCCTTTACCACTGCTGTTTACCTCATTAACAGGCTTCCGACTACTCTTAATTTTGCCATACCCCTCACCATTCTTTTTCAAAAAGATCCTGACTTTAAGTTTCTAAAAACCGTTGGTTGTGCCTGTTTTCCTCTCTTAAAACCTTATCACTCACACAAGCTTAATTCCATGTCTCAGGAATGCTTATTATTAGGGTATTCTAATTATCACAATGGTTACAAATGTCTGTCCCTTCTAGCAGAATTTATGTATCCAAAGATGTCCTGTTTAATGAGCAGAAATTTCCCTATTCTGACTTGTTTCCTGCATGTCCTAATACAATTAGTGATTTAAATACCTACTTTAGTCTTAATCCCAATTTGTCTCCTCCTCCTGTGCAGTCAGCACTTTCCCATGCACAGTCTTTCCTTCCTACACCACAATTTGTACCTACTGTACCATCTGGTTTCTCTCCTATAACCAGTCAGCATACTGTTGTTTCCTCTCTTGTGTCACAGCCAGCTACCGTGTCAACTTCTGACCCTATTTCACATATCTCTTCAGAGACTGCCACTGTCTCTGCACCCTCCTCTGCACCTACTGATATTTCTGCCCCACACTCCACTTCCAATAATATTCATACAATGCAAACTCGGTCCAACTCCACCTTGTCTTGTTCATTCTGAGCCTAAAACTGTCAAACAGGCCCTTGCTAGCTCAGATTGGCATGCTGCCATGCAACTTGAGTATGATGCTTTAATGAGAAATAAAACTTGGGATTTGGTTTCTTTACCTGCTAACAGACAAGCTATTGGTTGTAAATGGGTGTTTAGGGAGAAAGAAAATGCTGATGGCACCATAAACAAATATAAAGCCAGGTTGGTAGCAAAAGGGTTCACTCAAGTTCAAGGTTTTGACTTTCATGAGACCTTTTCCCTTGTTATTAAGCCTGTCACTATTAGAATTATCATCACCATTGCTCTCTCACATGGCTGGAAGTGATCTCAGCTTGATGTCAATAATGCTTTCCTTAATGGGCTCCTTGAAGAATCTGTTTATATGAGCCAACCTCCTCGTTTTGAAGCTGCTGATAAGTCATTAGTCTGCAGTCTTAACAAGGCATTATGGTTTAAGACAAGCTCCCAGGCAGTGGTTTGATAGGCTGAGGTCCACTTTAATTCAGTTTGGTCTTGAAACAAGTGTGATTCCTCCCTATTCATTTACAAACAGCAGAAGTAGGTTGTCTATCCCAACTTGATCACTGCCTGTAATAACGATATCATCAACATAGACCAGAAGATAAATGCATTGACCAGCATCACTATGTCTGTAGAAGACAGAATGATCAGCCTCACTACGAATCAGCCCAAAAGCTTGAATTGCAGAACTGAAGCGACTAAACCAAGCCTGAGGAGACTGCTTCAACCCATATAAAGATTTGTGGAGTTTGCACACCTTGCCAGACTCCCCCTGAGCAACGAAGCCGGGAGGTTGCTCCATATAGACTTCCTCTTGTAGATCTCCATGGAGGAAAACATTTTTAATATCAAGCTGAAGAAGTGGCCAGTGGCGAATGGCAGCAAGAGCAAGAAATAAGCGAACGGAGGCCATCTTAGCAACCGGAGAAAAAGTATCTCCATAGTCAAGACCAAAAATCTGAGTGTAGCCCTTGGCCACTAGTCGGGCTTTGAGACGACCAATGGTGCCATCAAGACCAACTTTAACTGTGAATACCCACCGACAACCAACAACAGATTTCCCAGGAGAAGCAGTTATGGTAGGGTTGACATCGGATGGTAAACGACGACGACGATGATAAGTAAGGAAAGGACGGTTCTCAGGCCAAAATTCAGTGACAACCGGAGGAGACAAAGTAAGGATAGTAATGGGTAGAGCATAGTCAACCTGAGATAAAGGAGTGGTTGAACTGAAGAAGGGTTGTTGATCCATAAAGGTAACATCAGCGGACACAAGGTAACGCTTGAGGTCAGGAGAATAACAACGGTAACCCTTCTGAAAACGAGAGTAACCCAAGAATAGACACTTAAAGGCTTTAGATGTTAACTTATCTTTGCCTGGAGTGAGATCATGAACAAAATAGGTACAACCAAAGACATGAGGAGAGAGAAGGTAAAGGGAGGAATTAGGGAAGAGGATATTGTGTGGAATGTCATTGTTAAGTACAGATGAAGGCATACGATTAATGAGAAAGCAAGAGGTGATAATAGCATCAGCCCAAAAACGAAGGGGCACATGCATATGGATAAGAAGTGTGCGGGCAGTCTCAACAAGATGTATATTTTTACGTTCTGCCACTCCATTTTGTTGTGTAGTGTGAGGACAAGTAGTTTGGTGTAGGGTTCCCTGTTTGATTAAAAACTCAGAGAAAGAGGAGGAAACATACTCTTTAGCATTATCACTGCGTATAATACGTATAGAAGTACCAAATTGTGTTAGTATTTCAGCACAAAATCTCTGATAAATAGAGAACATTTCAGAACGATTTTTCATTAAATATACCCAAGTACAACGAGAGAAATCATCAATAAAAGTAACAAAATATTGAAAACCCAAAACAGATACAGTTCGGCTAGGACCCAAATATCGGAATGTACAATAGAGAAGGGAGCAATGCTCGTTTGTTGACTCTATTAGCAAAAGATGAGTGAGTGTGCTTTCCTTGCTGACAGGATTGACACTCTAGGGTCTTAATATTTGACAAAAAAGGAGCCATCAATTGAAGTTTGGAGAGACTTGGGTGGCCTAGACGACTGTGAATGAGTTCCGGTGACTCTAAAATGGAACATGCAACTAGAGAGTGAGGAGATACCGTCAAATAATACAGGCCGCGGGACTCACGACCCACTCCAATCATCGTCCGCATACTCGGATCCTGCACAGAAACAGATTGGTTAGAGAAGGTAATGGTGCAAGATAGGGAACGGATCAATTTGCTAACAGATATCAAATTATAAGGAATGCCAGGGATATAGTAAACAGAGGTCAGGGTTAAGGAAGGAGTTGGTCAAGCCTGTCCAACACCACGAACAGGAGCCTTAGTGCCATCAGCAAGGGTAAAGGAGGGTAAATTGTAGGAGTAAGTAAGTGAAGTGAAAAGGTCCTTATTACCACAAAGATGATCGGTAGCACCAGAGTCAAGAATCCAGGGGCCAACCGATGATCGAGATAGGCAGGCAACATGATTTCCAGTATCTGAAGAGGTAGTCTGAAGAGAGGCCTTCTTCAGAAGAGTTTGGAAAGCCTCATATTCTGCCTGAGAGAGTGAGACTGATCCAGAGGAGGAAGATGAGACAACATCACCAATATGAGCAGCAGGAGAAGGTTTTAAGTGTGGATACTTTGTGTAACAACGCTCTTCAACATGGCCACGCGTCTGACATTAATTACAATAAGGCCTCGGACCACGTCCACCTTGGCCACGACCACATCCTCCCCTCGTCCAGCATTTCCACGGGATTCATTACTATGTGAGATGAAGGCAGTGGAATCAATTACTGAACCGAGAGTAGGTGTAGAGACGGTCTCATCTTTCAGATTCAACAAGCGCTGGAAGGTTTGAGATAGAGTAGGGTCACCACTGGTCAAAATATTATCTCTTACACCTTCCAACTCCTTGGGAAGACCAAAAAGGGTGACGACCATAAAGAAATGCTCTACTTGCTTCCTATATTCATTGGCATTTGCAGCATAAGGTAACATAGCCATAAAATCCTTCAAGGAGCTACTCCTACCAACATATGCCTCCATTTTCTGATCAGGGGATTTTCGCAATTCCATCATTCGAGAAATAATAGCATAGAGTTGCTGAATGTCGTTTGTGTAGAGACTTTTTGCTTCCTCCCATACTTCATAACAGGTCTCAAAAGAGTAGAAGATATAAAGGATGGTCACATCAATGGAATGCCAAAGAATGATCAAAAGCTGATTATCGACTTTCTTTCCTGGGGAACATCGGCAGCTTTGGTCGTAAGATGCTCCGAATATCCCTGACCACCAAACCAGATTTTAACGGAGGTGGACCAGTTCTTGTAATTAGTGGAGCCAATGAGTTTTGCAGCAGTAATGGATGGAACAGCAGTAGATATGATGCCTTGTGCTGTGTTAGAGACTGAGATACCATTCGTGGCATTAGAGGACGACTCCGCCATCACAATAAAGAGAAGTGAAGAAGAAGGAGGCTGCAAAAGATGGACCCACTCAAAAGCAAAAGCAGAAACGAAACCAGGGGGAAGAGACGAAACTGGCGCTTAAGATTGGCCATGAATGGTGGCCGGAAAAAGCCTCACGTGCCGACGCGTGTGAGAGAAGGTAGAAGAAGTTGTGCGTGACGGCGCGTGGCTGGCCGAAAGGGAATGGCACTTGGACAGAAAGGTTCGCCGGGAAGAGACGATTCCGATCCGGTGAGTCTCGCCGGAAAATTTTCCGACGGCGAAGAACGGCGGCAGACAGCGATATGGACCACCAGAGAGCTCTGGTACCAACTTGAAGAAGAAGGAAAAATATCTTCTCTATTATTCCAGCACACAGAGTACATTTTTTTTTTTTATCAGCAAAAATAATTATATATATATATAAATGAAGAGATGTTTGCATTACAAGAAGTACTGCAGAACATATACCCTAGTACAGCAAATAGAACGTAGGAGGCTTAGAACATAACAGCATGAAAAAAGCCACCTGAGTTCTGACTTAAGACTAGGTCAGCAACCAAAAAATACATCTTAAACCTTCCCTCCCCTGATTACAAAAGCCTCCCCCATATTAGTAGACCAAAAGTGGAAAGGAAAAGTAAAGCCATCTTCCAGATTTCTAAGCCAAGACCAACATAAGAATAGCGCATCCTCCATCAGTTTATGTCCATTAAAACTGGCACCTTGAAAAGTGATTTTGTTCCTATGACACCAAATAGTCCAAGTCAAAACTACCCACCAAGTCTGCCATCTCCTCAATCTAATTCCATTGTGTCCATAGAAAGAATGTTGAGTGAAGTGTTCTTTTGGAGTTATGGAAGATACACTTACTACATTTATCCATGACAAACATTCCCACCAAAGTGGCAAAATTCTATTACAGCCAAAAAATAAGTGAGACACATCCTCATCATTAATCCTGCAGATATTTACAAGATATATGGGGCCCTGATGCTAAATATACTAAATATATTCTAACAACATCATTATTACTGACAGCTCTAACACTAATTCAGCAGCTTACTTCCAAGTTAAACAGTGTTTTTTCTCTAAAGCAACTTGGTCAACTAGATTATTTCTTAGGGCTTGAAGTTAAGTACTTGTCCAACAATTCTGTTCTCATGACTCAAAGCAAATATATCAGAGATTTGTTATACAAGACTAATATGGCTGAAGCTCACTCCATCTCTTCTCCCATGGTGTCTAATTGCAAGCTGTCCAAGCATGGAGCTGACCTTTTTCATGACCCCACCTTATTCAGATCAGTTGTGGGTGCACTGCAGTATGCTACCCTTACTAGACCAAAAATCAGCTTTGCTGTCAACAAAGTGTGTCAATTTCTGGCTGCTCTTCTTGATTCTCATTGGGCTGTGGTTAAGAGAATATTAAGGTACCTTAAGGGTACTATTTTTCATGGACTTTTATTTCAGTTTGCTTGCTGCAATAAGCCATTGTCTCTTCATGCTTTCTATGATGCTGATTGGGCGTCAGATGTGGATTCTGCTATCTTTCTTGGTCCAAATCTGGTTTTCTAGTGGTCCCGAAAGCAGAAGGTTACAGCTAGGTCCAGCACTGAGACTGAATATAGAAGCTTAGCTCAAACTTCTACATAACTCACTTGGATTCATGCCCTTCTGACTGAGCTACAAGTTTCTTTCTCTACTCCTGCTGTATTTTGAGACAATCAGAGTGCTGTCTCCATTGCTCATAATCCAATTTTCCACAATCGCACCAAGCATATGGAAATTGATGTTTTCTTTGTTAGGGAGAAGGTTCTTGCTAAACAGCTGTTAGTTGTGCACATTCCATCTCTAGATCAATGGGCTGATGTGCTGACCAAGCCATTGTCCTCAGCCAAATTTGAATTTCTTAGGAGCCAACTCAATGTAAAGAGTGTTTCTTCTGAAAACTCTTCACCTTGAGTTTGAGGGGGGATATTAGAGTTGTATTTGGTAAAAATACATATTGTAAGTGTTGGTTAGCTTTTGCTAACAGCGCCTCTATTTTCTGTACACGTGTAATCAGTTAGGAAGTTAGTGTCTTTTGTAAGATTGATTCAGAGGTTATAAAACCTCTCTTGTAACTGACACAATTTGACTTTTTCTTAATCACTGAAATAAGATCAAAATTCTTTTCTTTCTCTGTTTTTCTTTCTTTTCTCTCTAAAAGACTCTGAAAAATGTTGTCCTTGTCAAAAATTATGGTGTTGGGAAATCCATGCAATTTCACTACCTCTTTCACAAATAACTCAGTTATATCCTTTGCAGTGAAAGGGTGACTAAAGAAAATAAAATGAGCATACTTGGTCAATCTGTCCACCACCACCAAAATTGCATTTTTCCCTTGTGCCTTTGGCAACCCCTCTATGAAATCCATAGAGATATCAACCCAAACCTGTGTAGGAATGGGAAGAGGTTGCAACAACCCAGCTAGTGATAATGCTTGATATTTATTCTGCTGACAAGTGTCACAGGCAACTACAAATTTCAAAATATCTTGTCTCATGGCCTCCCAAAAACCAAAGATGCTATCCTTTTAAAGGTCCTGAATGACCTCCTACCACAGAACTGTGATACTTCTGCATAAGAGTGGACACCTTAGGAGACAGTCTAGAGATAACTAACTTGCCTATATATCACAATTTCCTATTTTGCAAAGAATACCCTGGGTGTGCAGACCCATTTACCATCAAATCCTGCATAATTGCTTTCAATTTTGGATCAGACAAAATTTCAGCCTCCCACTCTTCCTCATCAGCATATCTAATCATAGAGATTGCTGCAAATGTCACTCTCCTAGATAAGGCATCAGCTGCCTTATTCTTACATCCTGGTTTATACAGGTTATCAAAATCAAACCCCATCAGCTTTGAAGTCCATTTAAACTGACCCTCTCCCATTAACCTTTGATCAATTAAGAACTTGAGCCTTTTCTGATCTGTCAAAATATTGAATTTTCTGCCCATTAAATAGTGTCTCCATTTCTGCACTGCTAACACTATAACCATAAGCTCCCTCTCATAGATTTTTTTCTGGGCTGTATCTGACAGTATTTGACTCAAAAAAGCTAATGGTCTCCCTTGCTACATAAGCACTGCTCCTACCCCTTTATTAGATGCATCCGTCTCCACAGTAAAAGGTTGAGTAAAATCAGGTACAGTGAGAATAGGAATCTCTGTCATGGCCAATTTTAATTTGCTGATAGCTTCCTCAGCTTCCTCATTCCATTTGAAACTATCTTTTTTCAGCAAATCATACAATGGCCTAGCCACTTTACCATAATTCTGAACAAACCTTGTATAATAACCTGTGAGGCCCAAAAATCCATTAAAAATTTCACATTCTTAGGAATGGACCAGCTTCTCATCACCTCTAACTTTTGGGGAATTGCAGCTACCCCTTCTCTCAAAATGATGTGCCCCAAATATTCTACTTTGTTCTGTCCAAAACTGCATTTCTTATTAACCAATAACTCATTCTCAGCCAAAAGAGATAGAACAGCTCTCACAGGATCCATATGAGCTTCTACAATTCTGCTATAAATGAGAATATCATCAAAGAATACTAATGCAAATTTCTCAAGTATGGCTTCAATACTTCATTCATTAAAGCTTGAAATGTGGAAGGGGCATTTGTAAGCCCAAAAGGCATTACCATAAACTCATAGTGACCTTCATGAGTTCTAAATGCAGTTTTTGTAATATCTTGCCCCCTCATTCTTATTTGCTTGTATCCTGACTTGAGGTCCAACTTAGTGAATATAACTGCTCCTCCCAATTCATCCAACAATTCATCAATAATAGGTATAGGAAATTTATTGGGAATAGTTATTTTGTTGAGAGCCCTACAATCTACACAACCTCCACCCTCCATCTTTTTTTCTCACCAAAATAATAGGACTTGCATAAAGGCTGATGTTAGGCCTAATAATTCCTGAATTCAACATGTCTTTAACCAATTTTTCAATTTCATTTTTCTGGTAATGAGGGTACCTATAAGGCCTCACATTAGGAATTTCAGCTCCAGGCCTTAATTCAATCCCATGATCATGTTTTCTTGAAGGAGGAAGATCACTAGGATCCTGAAATACCTTCTTAAATTCTTGCAGCAAGCTTTCCATCCATGTAGGCACCAAGCTAGCATCATGAACAGCTTGTAAGACCTAACAACACAACACAAATCCTTCTCCTTCACCCCCCCAAAGCTTTAATAATGGACCTCAATGATGCCACAAATCTGGTCAAAGGCAGGTTCTCCCTTTAATACAATAGATCCTTCGTCCATAGGAATTTTCTAAGTTAACTCTTTGAAATTTGCCTTTATCTCCCCCAAAGAAGCTAACCATTTCATTCCTAAAACCACATACACCCCTCTCATTTCAAAAACAAACAAGTCCTGCTGATTCTCTCAGGCCCTGTATATGCAATTTAACAGCTTTACAAACTCCTCCACATCTAATTTTCCTTCCATCTCCTACCTCCACTGTGTAAGGTTTAGTAGTTGTAACTGGTAGCTGCAATGACCTCACTAGTGCAGCTGAAATGAAGTTGGGATGCCCCACAATCCACCCATGTCATGACTTTGGTACCCTCAATGATACTCCACAACCTTATGGAATTGTTCTTCACCACCTCCTCCTCACCTTGTTCTTCTCCCAATATCAAAACTTGAAATTGTATATTAGGGCAAACATGGCCTGGGCCAAACTTCCAATCAGAACGATAACAAAGACCTTTCTCAGCCTTCTCTTGGAACTCAGCATTAGACAACCTCCTAAAAGGTCTGCCTCTGTAGGTGCCAGTAGACTTAACAGTGTTTGAGTCTGAAGTGGAAACTGATTCCCTTGCTTTCATCTGAGGTGTTTTATTTCCTGGCTCCCAAGTCACAGTTCTGGATGAACTATAAGATCTTGCTACACTCCTTATATTTCCTCCCCCATTTCCCTTTTCCAATAACTCATTCTTCTCATCTATTCTTTGAGCATAATCCATCAATTCTGGCTGAGAACTCACTGGATGCAGCTTCAGTTCTGCTCGCACCACATCCTTCAAGCCATTCAAAAAAATTCCCTTCAAATATTCAGGTTCTGTCCCCCTTAACTGTCCTGCATACAATTCAAATTTCTCTCTATATTCCTTCAATAACAGCTCATACGGACTTTGATTCATCGCAAGCTGAAAACGTTGAACAACTGCTTGTTTAAAATCAGTCCAGTTAGGGTTTTTGGCACAAAATTCCCACCACTGGTACCAATTTAGTGCTTTCCCCTCCATCGCAACCATGGTTGCAAGAATTCGATCTTCTTCCTCCACTCCCTTCACCTTGAAATAGCGCTCCACCTTGTTTGTCCAGCCAAATGCGTCCTCCATTAAAAATTGGTATCTCGAGCCTCCTCCCCTTCTCTTCTCTATGGCAATTAGAAAAATCGCGATTCTGACGTTCAAAGCGATCGCGATCGCAATTTCTACTTCCCTGATCGGCGCGCGACTCATTCCTCACCGTCGCCATTAGCTCTGCTAATTGCTCTCTCAATTCCGCCCTCTCGACTCGGTCGTCTTCATACAATCTCCTCAAACCCGCAACCTCATCACGCGTTTGGATCATACCTTCATAACCTCGTTCCAGAAATTCTACGCGTGCATCCATGCCTCCTCGCGTTGAAACCATGAACAATTTCAGGTCCCAGGATCGAAATTTTTGCTCTGATAGCAGTGATACAATTTCAAAACTCTTGTTTATTGCAATATGAAACCAATTACATCTAGGGATTAGAGCCTAGTCTCCCTAACCAACCACCAATAATACCAAGAATGACAATTCCCAGCTTGGTGGTTGCTATTTAAAGCTAACTAACTAAACTGTAACTGACATCAGTCAAAGCCAATTATCAGCCTTAGAATGGCTTCCTAAACCTGCCATGTGTCCTTGCTGCATATACCTGCCTAGCAGGTAGCCTAACACAATCCTCACCTTATAAGTCAGTTTTGTAAGGTTGAGTTAGGTCCTAAACTAAAATTCTAAGATAATATGAGAAGCCTATCCTAGCTATGTTGTCAGGTGACCAGTTTTTGTTTGCACTCTAGATGTCTGTTCCTAAGCAAAAAGGGTTGGGTCCCCTAAATTTGTCCATGCTTAAGCTACCCAGTACTAGGCATGAAGGGGCATTGAGATCCCATATCAACTAAAGTTATGACCATTGTAGTCTTTATATGACTGGGCAATCTTTATCGTACAAGCCGATTTTGTGAGGTTGAGTTAGGTTCTAAGCTAAGAATTCTAAGAAAGGTTCTAAGCTAAGAATTCTAAGAACTTTTTTGAACCAATAAGTTTTCACCTTTCAAACTTTTGATTTGGGCATTTATGTAAGATTTTCACTTATTCTATCATACTTTATTACATTGGTTTGCTTTATTATGAAGTTGTAATGTTGAATATTTATAACTTTATGGTATTATCTTTAGTTTGAATACTGTCATTAGGATTTCTTGGTATTATTTTTGTATTAAGCAAACTCTTACGATCTACATGTCTATAGACCATCCAAGAGTGTATCTGTGTATGTAAACTCTGGAGTTTCACAACCTTGCATGCAAGACCCCTTTGTGTGATGAAAACTGGACCAAAATTAAAGAAAGAAAAGTTTCCATTAACAGAAAAAGTACAAATGATTCCTAGGAGTTTCGAGAGGTTTGGACTCTCCCTCACCAATCTAAATTTCCTCTCAAATGACAAATCACAAGATAAAATCTCCCCTCAACCCATTGGAAACATGCCTTATTTATCTAATTATCCCAGCCCCCAACTAACCAATTATTCAAATAGCAACTAATGGGTATCTACCATTGTGCTCAAAGCATGGCCAAATTGGTAAACTCTTAATGAATTTTTGAGTCCAGCCAATGGATTCTCCATGAGTTCACGTAAACTCTCAAGTTAGACAACCTTGCATGCAAGACTCCTTTGTGCTTAAACTCAAAAAGCTAAAGCTATGCTCAAATCCACTTCATCCAAAGTTCAATTAAATTATGAAAAATGGGAACAGTAAAGATCCTAATCTTGACCACACGATCATAGAGACTTTCATATTATAAGAATCAACTATCCTAAAAGCTAAAGCTACTAGGTAGAGGGGCCCAGGAATAATTTTTATATCTCAAAGGATTCATCACTAATATTTGATATTCATTTACCTTCATGGTTTACAACAAACAATGAAGCCATATGCCAATAGGTGAGTCAGCCCCATGGATCCATTGATGCCACTAGGATCCATCAAAAACCCAATTTTCAATAAATTAATCAATCAACAAGACATTTTCAAAAGTTCCAGTGAAATACTGTTATATACAGTATGAAAAATATACAAGCTAACCTGAGCAATGGCAGCAACGCGTTCAGCCAATGTTCCATATGCATGAGACAAGTGCTTTGCTGCAGCAGTGTCCATCACACCAGGAACAACTTTACCCCTATATGTGACTTTCATGCGCATATACTGTTGAGAAAGAATGGTAAAGGAAGCAGGATCCCACCCTTCACCACCAACAATCCTGAGATTGTTGGTAATACATCCATTGGTGGGGGTCAACTTCCCAGACTTTATAGCTGCATTGACAGCATCTTCTGCCATGCTGAAACACATTAGAATCAGAATATATTAATGTGCAATAGGAGTATTCCATGCTGGAAGGGAAAAATGAATGAAGCAGAAATTGGACAAAAAAGTGAAACACTAGTTAAATGAACTAACCAAATGTTTAACATGATTCATATAATTGGGGCCCAAAACTATTTCGGGTCTTGGACTGCTGGCTTCAGTATAATTCATTCAGGAAGATTGTGTGTGATGGATGGAATTCCAATTTGATCAGTGGTTGGGGGGGTTTTGTTATAAAAGAAAAACTTAAGAATCTGAAACAGAGGACTTAAGTTGTGGAATAAAACACAATTTGGTGATATGCAGCAGAAGATTAAATCTTTGCAGATGGAACTCAACAAGTTAGAAATTGAGGGTGATGGGAGACATTTTAGTGAAGATGAGGTGCAGAGAAGAAAACAACTTCAGGAGGAGTTATGGGCTGCAGCCCAGGCAAATGCTTCCATCCTAAGGCAGAATGCTAGATCCAAGTGGATAAAATAGGGGGATTGTAATTCTAGCTTCATTCTAGCTTCTTTCATATGACTGTAAACTGGAAGCGCAACAGCAACATGATCAGAGGATTAATGGTTGATGGGTGTTGGATTACTGAGCCTAACAGAGTTAAAGAAGAAATCGGGCTATTCTTCAAGAAGAAATTTGAGGAGCCGGTTCTGAATAGACCTAATCTAGATGGCACTAATTTCAAAGTCATTGAACAGCAGCACATGGATAGTCTGATGGCCCGTTTTGATGTAACTGAGGTGAGGAATGCAGTGTGGGATTGTGGCAATGAGAAAAGCCCTAGCCCGGATGGTTTTAACTTCAAATTTATTAAACATTATTGGGAGATTTTCAAAGCTGATTTTCTTCATTTCATGGACGAATTTTATGTAAATGGTAAAATTCCTAAGGGTGGTAATACTTCTTTCCTAACCTTAATTCCTAAGGTTAGTGATCCACAGGGATTAAATGATTTCAGACCTATATCTTTAATAGGTTGTGTGTATAAGGTTGTGGCCAAGGTTTTAGCTGCAAGGTTGAGAAAGGTGCTACCTTTTATTATTGATCATCGACAATCAGCTTTTATTCAGGGGAGACAACTGTTGCATAGCGTGCTCATAGCAAATGAGGTTGTAGATGAGGCAAAAAGAGAAAACAGAAGTTGCCTCGTGTTCAAGGTTGATTACGAAAAGGCATACGATTCAGTTAATTGGAAATTCTTGTCATACATGATGAAGCGGATGGGATTTTGCTCTAGGTGGATTATGTGGATTGAAGGGTGCTTAAAATCTGCTTCTATATCAGTTTTGGTGAATGGAAGTCCTACTACTGAATTCACACCACAAAGAGGCCTTAGACAAGGTGACCCACTTGCACCACTCCTGTTCAACATAGTGGCTGAAGGCCTGACTGGAATGATGAGAGAGGCTCAGTCAAAGAATCTGTTTGAAGGATATAAGGTGGGGAGGAAAGGTGTTGATATCAGCATTCTGCAGTATGCTGATGACACTATATTTTTTGGTAATGCATCAACCAAAAATGTGAATGTCATTAAGGTGATGTTGAGGAGTTATGAATTGGTATCAGGGCTGAAAATCAACTTTGCTAAGAGCAGATTTAGGGTCTTTGGGATGGATGATCAGTGGGCTAATAATGCTGCAGCTTATCTGAACTGTAGAAGGCTGGTGTTACCATTTTCATACCTCGGTGTTCCTATTGGAGCTAATCCAAGACGTATTGAGACATGGGATCCCTTAATCAAGAAATATGAGCGAAAATTAGCTAGATGGAAATAGAAATACTTTTCTTTTGGGGGAAGGGTGACCTTGATAAAGTCAACCCTGAACTCTATCCCTATTTTCCTTTTGTCTTTTTTCAGGGCTCCGAAGAAGGTGCTTGCTTGCTTGGAGAAAATTCAGAAGAGGTTTTTGTGGGGTGGAAATGATGACCAAAGGAAGATAGCCTGGGTAAGATGGGAGTTGATTTGCCAACCAAAGGAGCTCAGGGGACTGGGAATTAAAGATTTAACTAAATTTAATCACTCCTTACTTGGGAAATGGTATTGGAATTTATTCCACCAGCAAGAGGACCTATGGGCACAAGTGTTAGAATCAAAATATGGGGGCTGGAGGAGCTTGACAGAAATTACAAGAACTGGCAAAGAATCTATATGGTGGAGGGATCTCAGCTTATTTTATAACTCCAATGATGAGGGGCAGTGGTTTAGAAGTGGGGTCAGATGGAAGGTGGGATGTGGTTCCAGGATAATGTTTTGGGAAGATGGGTGGAAAAATGATGGCACTACTCTGATGGGAAGGTACCCAAGACTGTATCAAATATCTAATCAACAAAGACAATTCATTCATCATATGGGTACAATGACCCAATCTGGTTGGGAATGGCAGCTTAGATGGAGAAGACATTTCATGGAGGGGGAGGTTGAATCTGCTGTAAACTTCATGAAGGACATCCGAGACATGGACATACAATTACAGCAACATGACACTTGGATTTGGATGGCTGATCCGGGTGGAAAATATACAGTGGGAAGTGCTTATCATTGTATTGACAGGGAAGTGAATAGTTTGCCTCAAGAGGGTATATTTAAGGACTTATGGAAGCTAAAAGTACCTAATAAGGCACTATGTTTCGTCTGGAGACTATTTAGGGACAGATTGCCTTCCAAGGTGAACCTATGTAGAAGAAACGTGGAACTCAGTGACAATTTATGCCCTTTCTGCAGGAATTTTGAGGAAGATGTGTCTCACTTATTTTTCAGCTGCAATAGTATTATACCACTTTGGTGGGAATGTTTGTCGTGGATCAATACTGTTAGTGTATCTTCCATAACTCCACAAGAACACTTCCTACAACACATTTTACGGAGACAATGGAATTAGATCGATGAGATGGCAGACGTGGTGAGTAGCTCTGACATGGACTATTTGGTGTCATAGGAACAAAATCATCTTTCAAAATGCCAGTTTTAATAGGAATAACCTGATGGAGGATGCGCTATTCCTATGCTGGTCTTGGCTTAGAAATCTGGAGGAGGGTTTTATTTACCTTTCCATTTCTGGTCCACTAACATGGGGAAGGCTTTTGTTTTTTTTTTTGATCGACAAAGATAAAGAATAATATTAATATTAGGGCAAAAGATACAAGTATAAAAACAAAAACGAGTCCATGCTAGCAAAAACCATAGCTATGGCAGCCTAATACATAGAAGGCCTGAATTAGAATACCATAGCGAGGATGGACAAAGCCCCCCACACAAGTATGATAGTAACCTTCCCTATACACGAAACATATCCCTAGTATTAGATGACCATACATGAAACGGCAAGTAAAAGCCTTTATCCAAATTTTTACACCACCACCAGCAAAAGAAGAGGGCATCATCAAACAGCCTCTGGCTATCAAACCCCCCGCTTTGGAAA
>PYAF01005768.1:236740-252596 GCA_007407185.1 Glycine tomentella
TAATCAGGGGAGGGAAGGTCTAAGATGTATTTTTGTATGTTGACCTAGTTCTAAGTCAGAACTGAGGGGGCTTTTATCATGCTCCCATGTTTTAAGCCTCCTTAGTTCTGTTTATTATACTAGGGTTTTTGTTTTGCAATACTTCTTGTAATGCAGACATTCCTTTCTTATAAATATATTAATATTTTTGCTGACCAAAAAAAAAAAAAACTGGAGAAACTACATCTGAGCAAATTTGAACAACTTTCAGATTGATCCATTGAACAATTATTACCTTCGATAGGTAGTCCACTTGCCACCAGTAATGGTGACCAAACCAAGGTGATCCTCAAAGACAACATGATCCCTGGAGATACTCTCAGTATTTTTAGCTGTTGGGTCCACTGCTAATGGGCGAATGCCACTCCAGGCAGAAAGAACATCAGTGCGGCGGACCTAATTTTCGAAGCATTATTTAAAGTTAAAATAGAGAGGGATAAAAGTAAAAGGACATGATTGAGTGACAGCTCACTCAAAACATTTTCCTTGGGTTTGATCGAAGATTTCAGAGAAAAGGCCCAGTTAATTAAAAAGAAGAGGAAATCCTACAAATGAAAAGATTGAATTCTATAGCAATGGAGCTAACAGATATATCAAGCAATTTACTATTTTTGGTTTTTCTCCGTAGGATTACCCTAAATATTTACAAGCATGTAATAAGCATCGGATCATTTAATTTCTGCATTTAACGTCAGAAAGAAAAGGAAAGTTAATGAGCTTTAAAATTGCAGAGTTGGCAGGAATATCATACTTTAACATTAAGGTAATCAGAGATGGCATCCAATATAAATTGTATTTCATCTTCATGTGGTTCTGGAAGAAAGGTAATGCTAGTGTTGGAATCTGTAGTTCCAGCAACTGTTCGTCCCAACCATGGTAGCATGAAAACAACACGTCCATCCTTAGTTTTGGGAACAATTAAGCCCATTCCCTCTGGAGAATAATAATCAGGGAGTATAATATGTACACCACTGCTTGGAGAAATCATGTCTCGTGCACTTTTGTCAGCCATTTTCCTTACAGAATCACAAAATGACCCAGCCGCATTCACAATTACTTTTGCATATGTATCAAACTCTTTTCCTGCAACATGCAAAATAATGAATAGATATAATTAACTATTGAACTGTTAAAAGAAATTAATATTTAAGCATAAGGAACATTTGATGCACGTGGAGGGAGAGTATGAGCAAAACAGCACAGAACAAGTAGTTAAGTCACTACACAAGTCCTTTTATGTCTGTTGTTTGGTGGTTGATGCACCACACAAGAAATTTTGCATTCTATGTTGTTTCATTTCATATCATGCATAAGTGCATCTCAAATGCAAACTGCTTAACGTACTCTAACAAATAAGCAACATTATTTATTGGTGACTATTTGGTGAGGAAGGATGAATGGTTGGACCTACTTGGTGAACTACTTAGAGTTGCCGCATTGGAAACGATAATTGCTTAAGTTGTATAAAATTATTAAAAAAAATTATGTGTCAAGATATTAGAGTATGAAATTATATAACTGTCTAAACAGTTCTGTAGTATGTCTGTAAGGGCTGTTAGCTTTATTCAAGGGAGCGGAAGCCATGGATGAACAGAACAAGAACTTGCAGAAGACGATGACTGTAAAAGAACGAACCAAATGAACAGAACAGGAATGCTTTAAACCAAAACGCAAACCAGACGCAAGCCAGAAGCGAATCAGAATCGAAGATGAACACGAACCTGAGGTGAAGCAGAAGCGAAATCGAACACGAACCAAATGGGAAAACGAACGAGAAATCAAACACGAACCAGAAGCAAAAATTGAACGGATTGAATGAACTTAAACAGATTGAACACACCAATGCACGATCAGTGCAAACAATTGGCTCTAGATACCATATTTGATAAAGTGAGAAGAAGAGAGAAAATAAGAGAGAACTGAGATGTTATTTCAGAATGGAAAAGTTCATTGGAGTTTGTTACACAGGAGGTATTTATAGACCTTCTGAACTAGCTATAACAGAATCTGAACTAACTAACAGATTCTAACAACTAACAGAAACTAAAAGTTAACAGCATTACACAGAGGGATACAGTTAGTAACAACTAACTGACTATCAACAGAGAGATGCTGTTAGAAAAAGCTAACAGCCCTTACAGACATACTATAGAACTGTTTACACAGTTATATAGTTTCATACTCTAATATCCCCCTCAAACTCAAGGGGAAGAGTTTTCAGAAGAAACACTTCACATTGAGTTTGCCCCTGAGAACTTCAAATCTTGCTGAAGAAAGAGGCTTGGTCAGTACATCTGCCCACTGATCCAGAGCTGGAATATGCACAATTGAAAACTGCCTTGCCAGAATTTTTTCCCTGACAAAAAAGACATCAATTTCCATGTGTTTTGTACGACTGTGGAACACCAGGTGCTAAATGTAGTTTGTTGGGCCCTAACAAATCTGGGCCTGACCTGCCGTGGAAGGTGTATTCCAGGAACAAGTGGTGTAAATAACATTTTCAGCCCAATAAGGTGCAGGGTGTATATAGCAGCCTACCTCTAAAAAAAAGGAGGTTTCTCTTTTTAATTGTGAGACATCACTGTCAATAAGGGGAGGCAGTGGGCTGAAGGATGTAGCTGATTGGGGGGAAAGGCCCATTGCTAATCATCAAGGGGACGAAGCTTCATCAAGCAATACAAAAGGAGAATGGCTCAATCAACCATCCAATGACTGGACCCTGGCTGAGCTTTTGGGCACAAGCTGTAGCAATAAAGAGGAAATGGTGAATAATATGATGGCTATGGAAGTCAGAGATAAAAAGGATATCCTGAGCTTGGGTAACAGTGAGGGTGCTTGATGAAGATTCTATCTTACAATATAAAGGGGTTGGGGAGGGAAGTTAAGTGGGCCTCTATTAGAAAATTGATTAATAAAGAAGGGGTGGACATGCTTTGTATTCAAGAGATAAAAAAGTGTGCCAAGCTATATGGGGTAACTCCGATGTCAGCTGGGAATTTCAGGCAGCTTGCAACAGAGCGGGTGGTCTCTTGTGCATATGGAATAAGGATATGATTAAAATTGAGAAGGTTATAGGAAACGGATTCATCAACCTTGAAGGAACTTGGGCTGAAGATACTGAAAAAATTATTGTTGTAAACGTGTACTCACCATGTGAGACAGCATTGAAAAGAACTCTGTGGGAAGAGATCAAGCAGCTTAGATCTGTATGTAGGGGGGGCCTATGGTGCGTTATAGGTGATTTTAATAATGTGAACGGCATTCGGAAAGAGTAGGCAGTTGTCAGCGAAGTCAAGATGAGGGCATTATGAAGGAATCCAATGAATGGATTGCAGAATTGGAGGTTGAAGATGTGCCATGTATAGGCACAAATTTACTTGGTACAGACCTAATGGGACAGCAAAAAGTAGGCTAGACAGAGCTCATCTCTGCAGAATGGACTGATAAATGGCAAGGTACTTAGACGATTTTGGACAGCAATTTCTTTGATCACTGCCCCATACTGCTGAGAGCCTCTTTTGCTAACTGGGGCCCGAAGCCTTTTCGGGTTTTGGATTGCTGGTTTGGTGACAAATCATTTAGGAAGTTAGTCCAAGACAGCTGGAATTCAAACCTGGTATCAGGTTGGGGTGTGTATGTACTGAAAGAAAAAATTAAAGCTTTGAAGCAGAACCTTAAAGCCTGGAATCAGCATCATTTTGGTGACATCCAGCCAAACATCAAAAGACTAGAGATTGAGATGAACAGGTTGGAGTTGGAAAGTGAAGAAAGGCAGTTGAGCGATGACGAGCTGAAAAGGAGAAAACAACTGCAGGAGGAGTTGTGGGCTGCCTCACAGTCTTATGCCTCAATCCTAAGGCAAAAGGCTAGAACGAAATGGATCAAGGAAGGAGATTGTAATTCCAGATTTTTCCATAGGATTGTCAATTGGAAACGAAGGAATAATATGATCAAAGGTGTTATGGTTGATGGTTGTTCGCTGGATGAACCTAGCAGGGTTAAAGAGGAAATTAGAATTTCTTTCAAAAAGAGATTTGAAGAACCTGTGTGAGAGAGGCCTAAATTTGATGGGGTCAAATTCAAGAGCATAGATCAGCAACAAAATAACTTACTGGTGGCACGGTTTGAAGCAAAGGAAGTGAGAGATGTTGTATGGGAGTGTGGGAGTGAGAAAAGCCCTGGTCCGGATGGATTAAACTTCAATTTCATTAAAGAATTTTGGGAGGTTATTAATCCTGATCTACTGTGTTTCCTGGATGAATTTTATGTTAACGGTATATTCCTTAAGGGTGGTAATGCCTCTTTTTTAGCACTGATCCCTAAAGTGCATGATCCTTAGGGTCTCAATGAATATAGACCTGTTTCTCTTATAGGATGTGTATATAAGATTGTGGCTAAGGTGTTGTCATCAAGGCTGAAGAAGGTGCTGCCATTTGTCATAGACGGTCACCCATCTGCCTTCATAGAAGGAAGACACTTGTTGCAAAGCGTGGTTGTAGCAAATGAAGTGGTTGATGAAGCAAAGAGGTGTAATAGAAGCTGTCTTGTTTTCAAGGTTGATTTTGAGAAAGCGTGCGACTCAATGAGTTGGGACTTTCTCTCATATATGATGAAGAGGTTGGGCTTTTGCCATAAGTGGATTTGCTGGATTGAGGGATGTTTAAAATCAGCATCTGTTTCCATCTTGGTTAATGGGAGCCTTACGCAGAATTCAAACCACAAAGAGGCCTCAGGCAAGGTGACCCACTTGCTCCATTCCTGTTTAACATTGCAGCAGAGGGAATTTAGGGTTTGATGAGGGAAGCACAGGAAAAGAATAGATTGAAGGGTATAAGGTTGGTAAGAAGATGGTGGACATTAGCATGCTACAATATGCTGATGATACAATTTTCTTTGGGGCAATGACGGAGGAAAATGTCAGAACGATTAAGGTTTTATTGAGAAGCTTTGAGTTGGTGTCGGGGTTGAAGATAAACTTTGCCAAGAGTAGTTTTGGAGAGTTTGGGTCGAACGATCAGTGGATAAATAATGCTGCTAGATACCTGAACTGTAGAAAGCTGATGGTACCTTTCTCATATCTTGGGCGTTCCTTTTTTTTTTTTGATCAGCAAAGATAATATATATAATATATGAGAAAAGACACAGTACAAGAAGTACTGCAAAGTATACAACCTAGCAGAACCAAAACAGAACTTAGGTGGCTTAAGTCACAGAAGATAAAGCCAACTGAGTTCTAGGAAGGAGCTAGGACAAAAGAGAAAAAAACCTTAACAGACCCTCCCCTGAAAACCATAACTGCCTACAGCTAAAAATGGCGAAATACAACAAAGGGCATACACACATCCAAGCCAAACCAGACACTAAGCCCCCCTAACAAACAAAAAACCTTCTCTAATATCTTGGGCGTTCCTATTGGGGCAAATCCAAGACGGAGTGAGGCATGGGTTTCTATAGTGAGAAAATGTGAGAGAAATTAGCAAAATAGAAGCAAAAATACCTCTCCTTCAGGGGCTGGCTGACTCTCATCAAGTCAGTCCTGAACTCAATTCCTACTTTTCTATTTTCTTTTTTTCAGGGTCCCTAAGAAGGTGGTGGACATATTGGTGAGGCTACAAAGGAGATTTCTATGGGTTGGCAATGTTGATCAAGGAAAGATTGCATGGCTCGGCTGGGATGTGGTGTGTCAAGAAAAAGCGAAAAGAGGTTTGGGAATCCGGGATCTTTCAAGATTCAACACTGCATTACTTGGGAAATGGAGGTGGAATTTGTTTCATTGCCAAGGGGAATTGTGGACACAAGTCTTGGAGTTAAAGTATAGAGGGTGGAGGAATCTAGATGTTGCGAGAAGGTCTGCAAGTGATTCCATTTGGTGGAGGGACCTGTGCAACATTTGTCAGTCCAACAATGAGGAGGGGTGGTTCAATAAGGGATTTAAATGGAGTGTTGGCTGCGGATCAAAGGTGTTGTTCTAGGAAGACGGTTGGATGGAAGATGGAGTGCCTTTGAGGATGAAATTCCCTAGACTGTATCATATCTCCCAACAACAACAGCAAAATATACAACACATGGGATCTATATCACAAACAGGGTGGGAATGGAAGCTCAATTGGAGAAGGTGTTTTATGGAGGGAGAAGTAGAAGTAGCAATTAAATTCTTAGATGAAATTTAGGGTCTGTCAATACGCACCCAACAGCGGGATCTTTGCAGGTGGGAGGGGGATTCGTGTGGCAAATACACGGTGGGAAGTGCCTACAAGTTACTAAATAGGGTTCTGGATACCCAGGTCCAGGAGGAGGTGTACAATGACCTTTAGAAGCTAAATATTTCGTGTAAAGTTTCTTGTTTTGCTTGGAGGTTATTGAGAGACCGATTGGCAACTAAGAAATTTGATAAGAAGAAACATAAATATTGGTGATGACAGCTGTCCTTTCTGCAGTAGCTCTATTGAGGATGCTTCACAAGTGTTCTTTAGCTGCCACAAAATTATGCTGCTTTGGTGGGAATCCATGGAATGAATAAATATGCTAGGGATATCCTCGATTAATCCAATAGACCATTTCCTTCAACATACTTACTGTTGTTTTACTGGTTTTAGAATTCAGAGGTGGAAGATCTGGTGGATAGCCTTGACATGGAGCATTTGGTTTCATCGCAATAGGATTGTTTTTCATAACAAAAGTTTCAATGGTTCTAAGCTGTTGGAGGATGCTCTTTTCTTTTGTTGGTCCTAGTTAGCATATTTGGAGAAAGAATTTAATATTCCTTTTTACCACTGCTCTAGCCATATTAGAGAAGGGTTTTGTTTGTAGGGGAGGCCTTAGCTATACTGTTCCTTCGTTTTTTATGGCTAGTATGTGAGCATGTCTTTATATCGATCTTTGGCACCTTAATTCAGGTTGTTTCCATGTATTAGGCTGCCAAAGCTCTGTCATGCTTGCTGATGGCCCTTTTTCTGTATCAGTACTACTTGTACTCTTATGTCTTTCTTATATCTAATATATATTATCTTTGCGGATCAAAAAAAAAAAAAAAATTATGTCTTTCAAGTGCCATATTCTGATTATATGTGCATATACATGAATTTCATAAATTTTGTAGGATCTTATGATCCGTGTTACAATCCCCCGATTTACGATCCATACTCCCATTTCGATCTCGAATAAAATCTCGATTTTGACTAACATGCTCTAAGGAGACCTAGAATTAGTTTCATCTGTAACAAGCTGGGCAAATATGACTTATATGCTCCAGCTTGAGGGGGAATCTGGTGAATCAAAGATCCTGCATTCATTGTATTAACCCTATTTAGAGGAAAATCAGGAAACTGAATATCCTCCATTTATGTGTAATCAATTCAATTTCCCTATATAAAGAATCAGGTGTTGTGTATTTCAAACACATGGTTTCAGTCAAATGCCTCCCTTTTATCTTTCTTAACAATATCCTACATCATATACTCACTAACTAACCATTTCCGATAATCCAAAACAGTAAAAAATGTAAACCGTAAATGTCTATAATAACAGATAGAAATAAAAGAAAGTATTACCAGTTAAATTGTCCCTAATTCGTGCACCAATTATCCGTTCACTAGCTACATCCTTCAATAAGGATACAACTTCGGCATGGTTCAGCACTGCTGCACCAGCTAATGCCGCTGTGCAAGCCAATCCAACATTAAGTCGTGAATCATTCATCTGCCCATCATAATACACAACTGTGCCCCTCAGGCTTCTACCTTTTCCCTCCTTTGCCAGAGTAGGAAAGAGCTCAACAGATTCTTTTGCAGAATAATATCTGGATAAGTGCAAGAGTCGTGATCCTGCGACCAAATCGTACATTTTCAAGCCCATCCAATAGTACACTACTTCAAACCAGTCAAAACAAGGTGTCATGCAAGGCAAAGCATGGCATAGGTGTGGTGCATTGTCAATAACCTGTAAGCGCTCCTCAAGTGCATGGAAAACTAACTTCAGTTGGCCATAGTCAAGTTTGAAGACAGCTTTCTCCAGGTAACGAACACCTAAGTTTACACACACTGAAATGTTAGATCAACAAGTACTTACAACTTATAAAACAAGGAGACAAAAACAAGAGTGCAAGACATAAAATGACAACAGTATCTCCCTATAGGACTGAAATTCATGCGCAGTCAATATGTACTATATACAGTGTTAAGATGTAGATTGGTTTTTATCAATCTTATTTGAAAAACATATGTCGAAAGCAAGCTTCGCAACCCTCAAAATCATGGAAACTGTACACATTCTTTGAATTCTGCCAATAAATTTTAAATCCCAAAACTATGATACAGTTATAGGTTTTTAGCTATGTTAATGTTATTTCATATCATCTAAAAGAATATGAAAAACAATTTCAAAAATATAATTTTACTGAATATCCTTTTAAATTAAAAACACATCAATTTAATCATGCCAACAAATTGTCTGGCCTACCAGATTTCCACAATGTTTGCTGCATTTTTTTATAGAAGCATGAGCCATTTATCCAAGCCAATATTTAAGTAAACCATTATAAATGACGAAAAGTGCCAAGAAAAGTCATTTTTACATCCCTCCTCTTTTAATCTTGCACTCCAATTAATCAAGAAACCTGGGCTTTCCCTCACAATTTTCACTCCAAGTCTAAAACTCACCCGTATTCCCCTCCTATGATTTATACCATCTTCTCCCCTTCTCTAACTAATCATCTAACCAACTAAATGTTCCAACTGTCCAATTATCCCCTTTCTTTGTTTAATATCCAGTTTTTCTTATTGATTTCGGCGCATAATCCATCATCTCCAGCAAAGATTTTAGCGAGTACAACTTCAAGTCTGCCCTAACTTCATCCATCAGCCAATTTCAAGAAACTACCTGAGGTATTCAAGGCCAGTGCACCTCAGGGGACCACAACTCAAGAGATTACAGTATATTTTCTTTTAAGGAAGGAGAAAGGAAGATACAGTATATATTTTAACCCTTTATTAAATGCATAATTTATGTAAGGTTAACTTTTTTTTCTTTAATTTATTATTTAAATTTAATTTTAAAAAATTCAATTTCATACTCTAATTTTTAAAATCAAAAAAATTAAAAAACTAAATTAAAAAATCCTCTCGTTAAGCATTAAAAATAAAATTTAAACAGATCGTAATGTAACGGAAATTAAAATTACTAAGAGGATGGAAATAAAGGAAAAATCGATTGGGATTTATTTTTATATGAGAGAGAACGCACACTAGTACCTCCATGAATGAGCTTGGTGGAGCGAGAGGAAGTTCCGGAGGAGAAATCCTCCCTCTCGACGAGCCCGACGCGAAGCCCTCGGGTGACGGAGTCGAGCGCCACACCGGAACCTGTGGCTCCGCCGCCGATGACAAGAATGTCGAGAGGGTTCCCGGCGCTGGCGCCGGTCAGCACCGACCGCTGGATCTCTCTCGCCGGCACGACGGCCAAGGGATCGTGGATCTTCTCCTGGACGGCGGCGAGGTGCGATCCCCCGACACCGTGGTCACTGGCGGAGGCCGGAGTGGAGACGATGATGGCGGCTCCGTATGCGGTGGCCACAGCCGCTCCAACGGCGGCGCCGAGTCGCCTGAGGCGATTCATGGAAAGGAATTAAAGAAGTGAGAATGCAGAAAGAGAGAGACAGAGACAGAGAGAAGTGTGGGCCTTGTTTTGCGTTGTCTGAGGAAATGAAATGAAAAGAAAAGAAGATTTGGTTACGACTGACTGAGTCACGAGGAGAGTGGTGCTGTCCTAATCATGGATAGCAAAACGGGTTGGGAAGAGTTGGTCTGCTCAGCGAGTTGGATATGCTAGTCTGCTCTTAAAAAAACAAAAACTCTTAAAAATAATTGAGAATATAAAATATTTAAAATAATAAATTAATCTTAAAATTTTAAATCACACAAATTATTTAAATCACATAAAATAATAATAGTATTTAGTAATAATTAATAACAATAAGTCTATAAAGTGAGTAAATCACAACACAAATTTATAAATTCTAAAATTAGTCTTAAAATCTTAAATAATATAAAGTAATTAAACATAAATCAAATTAAAAGATTATTTCTATCTTTTTTTATTATTTTAGTGATTTCATATATTAATATAATTATTAATTTATAAAAACAAATAATATTATGGACTGGCAGACCAACCCGTTCCGCCTTACCAAATTGATAGCGGACTAACTCATGTGGTGTAGTCCGTCTTGTCATCCTTAATTGTAATAACTAATAAACATTAAGTTTATGTTTATCGATTACTTAGTACTTCCTCTATTCTTAATTATAAAATTATTTCAACTAATTTAAGTTTCTTAAGAAAAATAGTTATCACATTAAATTTGTCAATTATTCGTACTATGATTCAAAAATTATGATTTCATCTCTCTATTCGCTTGCTTGTTTTTCATTAATGTTTGGAGAGAGAATAATTAAGTAGATTATATAAGGGGGAAATAATGAACACATATAGAAATTAGAAAAAGATCTTATAAAAAGGAACAAATAAAATTTTTAAAATGGTCTTATAGATAAGGGCAATGAAACTACATAGTTGGGAGAAATGCTTCCACTATGTGTTATATTTTAGGGTTCCTGTTAAATAATTATTTACTTTAATCTTATCTTTTATATACACTTTAAAATTAAAGAAAAACTTATAAGAAAGAAATGAATGAAAATAATTAAAAATTGACATACTATGTGTTTGTGTTTGGTAAAATTAGTTAAAAAATTATAACTAAAAGTTATTAAACTAGTTTATAAAATAAAATAAAAAAGTAGAAACACACTAAAGGAAAGTTGAATAGTCAATAGTGTATATATTAAGTATTAAATATCTATAAAAAAATAAATTTAAATATGTTTAATATTTCTTATAAATGAGCGAATTTTATTTTGGGTTCCAATAAATTTTTGAGCTAATTATTAATTTAGTCCCCAAATTATATTAAAATATTCAATTTGGTCACTTTATTATTTTAAAATGCATCAATTTGGTCTTTTTCAGCCAATTTAGTTGACGTAGTTAGAATTGTGAATTCAAGTGACTTTTGTCAGCGAATAGTGACAGTTTCAACCACCACTATATTTATTATTATTTTAAAAAAAATTAAACAATTTGCCAAATCATCTTTAAAATCATTTTTCAACCTTGACCCACCACTATAGCCACGTTTTTCAACCATCGCCACACTCCAAACTTCGTTCGTGCCACCATAGTTACGTTCTTCAAATCGACATACCAAACCTCCAACAACTATCACAACTCGTCAATTACCTTCACAACCACCCAAACGCAAATCAAACCACCAGGATCTGAGACTGTGAGAACCAAACCACACAAAATGTGTCTTCGTTTGTGGGTCAGAGTGCGTAGACCCTTTGCCCTCCCTAGTGCATGCCATCATGAGGACCCATTTTCTCTCTCAGCACCACTGTCAAACTCAACCGCACCGACATTGTTTGGCTAACTTGGTACATCACAAAGTTGGCACTCTGGGGGCGTCAAACCTTTGATGGAGGTGTGGTGGCCGGATATTGGTAGATCGGCCCAAGACACACCAATTTTGGTGGTTGTACATCGAAAAGGTCGTTAGAGTTGCAACGTTGATGATGAACAATGATTTTGTTTATTTTAAAATTAATACCAAATATAGTGGTAGAGTGGTGATTAAAAACTATCACTATTCGTAATAGAATACCACTAGTGTTCACTATACTAATGGCATCTACCCAATTCACAAAAAAAATGATCAAATTGGTGCATTTTAAATAATTTAGGGACCAAATTGAATCTTTTAAAAACTTGTGCACCAAATTGAATCTTTTAAAATAATTTGGGACCAAATTAATAATTAAGCCTAAATTTTTCCATTGTTTTGAGTCTCTAATATAGTGAAACTTTTTTTTTTTGAATCTTTGTCATCAATTAAGTAATGATGTGTCACCTTACAAATTAATATTCACCAAATTATCAACAGTTGTGATGGTATCACGTGTAAAATATAGGAACACTTCACACTTAACCAAGAGGGGGGTGAATTGGTTTGGCTTGGTAAATTAAAATTTCTTAGTCAAAATCAGAGTTTCCCTTTGGATCTTTATCACTTTTGAAACCAAGAATCTTTATTCAATCAAATGTTCAGTCCAAGGTACCCAATAGCTCAAAATTGAATTAATAAACAAGGCAAGATTATCAAGTTAAACAGAATATAATCAAGAAAGAAATCAAGATCAAAGCACATAAAATTTATACTAGTTCACTTCAAACACTATGAAGCTATATTCAGTTTTCTTCCACTCAACACTAGAATGGAGTTCCACTATTGCAATTTTCTGTTCTTACAAGTAATTACAAAGTCTCTCTTTATCCACCCTAGATAAAGTTTAGAAATCTAAAACACTATTAGATTCTTAGAGACAACCCCACTGAGAACACTACTCAGCTCAACCCCTAGAGAAACTCTATCTCTAGATTACAAGCAAGAAACTCAATTACAATAGACAATCAAATACAATTTCATAAAAGAATCACAACCACAAAGTTTAAGGAAAGAAAACACTTGATGATCCAATGAATGATATGCTCATGAATGAATATACCAGGTTGAATGATGAAAACAAACTCATAACATCTCTTTCCTTAACCTTTGAAAAGACTCTTCTTGCTTCAAGAATCACTTAAAGACCCATAAGTGTTTTAGTGAAGACAAGCACTCATAGAACCCAGAAAAATCACTAAGAATGTGTTTAGAAAGCTTATGTATGCTCAGAATACGAATTGACCAAGTTACAAAACAAGCTAAGCAAGGGTTCTATTTATAACAAACTTTCTAACCGTCAGTAATCGATTAAACGCGCCCAATAATCGATTATTTCACTTTTGTAATCGATTAAATTAAGCATGTAATCAATTAAAGGGTTCCATAAAAATCTAGATTGAAGCAACGAACAGAATAATCTATTATTTCGATAAGTAATCGATTAAGACAGGAAGCTTCATAAACATGAAATACACTATGTAATCGACTACGGTTTCTGGTAATCGATTAAGACAGGAAGCTTCACAAACATGAAATACTCAGTGTAATCGATTACAGATTCTGGTAACCGATTAATGAAGCAAGATATGTTAAGCATAGGCATATGATGTAATCGATTATAGTTTTTGGTAATCGATTAAGACAGAGAGATGATTTTTCCTGTTTAGCCTATGTAATCGATTACAACTCAATGATAATCAATTAAAATGATCATCAAGGCAGTTTATATGTGAACCAAGATAAAATAATCGATTAAACCGATACGTAATCGATTACATTGTTCTTGAAAAGTTTTCCAGGAAGCACTAAGAACAACATAATCGATTATCTCGTTAAAGTAATCGATTAAATCAGTAGAAAACATATTTTTACAAAAACCTTTGATTTAATTATGAAACTTAAACATTTTATCAAAGCCTTGTGAATTCTATTTCTTAAACTAATTGACTAAATGAATGATGTGAATGCAATGCACTTAGATCACCAGAAATGCTTTTTCCTTTTACATTTAATCACAAGTTATTCTTCAATACTTCAAGGCATGTTGAAAGCTAAAACCAAGCTTGATTCTTTGTCCATTCTTCAAGTGATTTCTTTGAATTCAACATCACGTCATCACTTAACTGACAACAGAGACTGAAAAAAAAAGTTTTAATATATTATGGACTTAAAACAACAAAAATTCATTAGTGAACCAGAAAAAATTTGATCATTTATGAGGGACCTTAAACATATTTAATCTATTACTACTGATTAAAACAATGTTTATTTTGTACCTGTGTTGACCTTTAGATTGGTCAAATTTAGTGGTTGGACTAATTTACCCATGTACACGTCTTTTCTATTCTAAGGAGCCTGAGCTTCCATACTCTTCTTTCCTCTCTTGAATTTGCCTCTCTTCAAAGTGTCTCTCGCCTCTCACTTGGTTTTGGGAAATGAAAAGTCACTTTCCCTCTCAAATCACTTGTAGAGAAGATGGATAGGTTGTCAAAATCACGTCCAGTCTCTCGTTACTCATTTGTCTCTCTTCTTTTCTAGGTACTCATCCTTGTCCTTTACTCTCTTCCTCTCTCTTTACTCATCTGTCTGTTTTTCTTCTTTTCTTGGTACTCATCCTTCTTGTTAAGACTCTTGGCAAACGTACTAATTTGTTGTTGTAAGTTACAAAATTTATAAAAAGTTCGTCTCCACAGGTGTTAGATATGATGAAGAATATGTTGAGGAAGATCATGAAGAATCAAGTCTAGAGAATCATAAGTTTTGATTTTACATGCCCACTCAAATTGATGGCATATGTATTTTGTTCAAAAGCTTGGTTCAAGAAAGATAAAACCTCTTATTCCTCACATAGGTTGATTAGGTCATGCATACATTCATTCATTAATTCATGATTAAGTCATATAAAACACATGAATCAAGTGGCATGACATTAAAGCATTAAAGTTTTCACAAAAAGTATTTTTCACTGTTTTAATCAATTACTGATGGTATATAATCGATTAAATGCATGTATACAGAACTGCATAGTGTCATATGAACACTTTAATTGATTATATTAGGCTGACTATGTCAAGTCGTTCTGTGATAATCGATTACTTGACGGATTAATCGATTATATGTGCTTCTGCATAATTTTCAGGAAAAATTTTATCTGGTTTAATCGATTACCAGATTGTTGTAATCGATTAAATAAGCATTGATGAGTTTTTCACACTTCCTGTGATAATCGATTATTTGAGTGTTAATCGATTACATCAGTGTTTCAGAAAATCATGATCTCCTGGATAATCGATTGCGACATGAGTTAATCGATTATTTGTTCTTGAGATTTTTTCCAGATTTCTGATGAACACTTTAATCGATTATTTTGGAACTTTAATCGATTACATTAGTTAAAATAATCGATTACTCTTATGGAATAATCGATTACAAGCAGTTAATTCTATTTTTTTTTATAAATAGATGCAGCTGATTAAGTGAAAGAGATTACATGAGTTTTCGAAAAAGCCTTGTAAAACACTCTCTGGAGATTTCTAAAGCACCAAGGCTCATTAGAAACATTCTTTCATAGGAGTTTCAAGAATCATGAAGAATCTCATTTGTTGAGTGTAACACCCCAAAATTTTGGAATCACAGTCAATTACTAGGGTAAAATGTTAGTTAGAGGCAATACGGAAGGATCTAGGGAAAATGACGATTATACCCCTAGTGTGAGTAGTGAAATTACCAAAATACCCTTATGTCAAAAATGACCAAGATGACTTCAGAAATTGTGGGAACCTGAGTATAGGATAAAATACTTTTAGATAACAAATTATCAGCAAGATTGAGGGCAGATAACCCTAAAATAGAATTTCTACGAATTTTGAAAGATAGGTTGAAAAGAGCTTAATCCAGACAACCTCGGGTATCAGAAAATTATAAGAAGAGGATGGACATAATTTATAGAGTTTTCTCTTAATTGTGGAAGGAACAAGATTCTTAAATGAGTTAGTTTAGTAATTTTACTAAATAGAAGTAAATTGGATCAAGGAGATCTTAGAATTTTGTATAATATGTAATAAAAGGAAAATTTGTTGATTTGGTTATCTAAGATCAAGCCTTGGCCGTGTGATACACAATCAAGGGAGAAAAGCCTTAGGAACATTCAAGAATAGACACATGGAGAGTTAAGAAACCTAGCCATTGATCCATGTGTAAAGAAAGTAATTAATGCCTAAAAAGATATTTGAAGCAAATTTTATATTGTCTCCTTTG
>PYAF01005768.1:260761-279009 GCA_007407185.1 Glycine tomentella
ACATTGATCAAGCCTTGAATGATGAACATTGGATGCATGCCATGCATGATGAGCTCAATCAGTTTAAGAGAAATGAAGTTTGGGAACTTGTTCCTAGACCCTCATCTCTTAAACCCATTGGCACTAAATGGGTTTTTAGAAATAAACTTGATGAGAGTGGAATCATAGTCAGAAATAAAGCTAGATTGGTGGCTAAAGGATATAACCAAGAAGAAGGCATAGACTATGAGGAAACATTTGCTCCAGTTGCAAGATTGGAAGCAATCAGGTTATTACTTGCATATGCATGTCTCATGAATTTCAAACTTTTTCAAATGGATGTTAAAAGTGCATTTTTGAATGGATACATTGAGGAGAAAATATATGTTGAACAACCTCCTGGTTTTACTGATTTCAAACATCCAAACTATGTTTATAAATTGAAAAAGGCACCTTATGGTTTGAAACAAGCTCCTAGACAATGGTATGAAAGGTTGAACAAATTTCTGCTTGATCAATCTTTTACAAGGGGCAGTATTGATAAAACTCTGTTTATCAAAAGGCATGGCAATGATTTCTTATTGGTTCAAGTGTATGTGGATGATATAATTTTTGGTTCTACTAATCACTTGTTGTGCAAGGATTTTTCATTAGCTATGCAGAAAGAATTTGAGATGTCAATGATGGGTGAACTAACATTCTTCCTAGGACTTTAAATAAAGCAAATGAAGAATGAAACCTTTCTCAACCAATCCAAATATTGTCTTGAAATCATCAAGAAATTTGAGATGGAGAAAAGCAAGGATGCTGCAACTCCCATGGCTACATCAACATATCTTGATTCAGATGAAAGTGGAAAGAAGGTTGATGAGTCTAAGTACAGAGGAATGATTGGATCTTTGTTCTACCTTACAGCAAGTAGACCTGATATAATGCTAAGTGTTTGCTTATGTGCAAGATATCAAGCAAATCCCAAAGAGTCTCATCTTAGTGCTGTGAAAAGGATCCTTAAATATCTCAAAGCTACACCTAGAGTTGGTCTTTGGTATCCTAAAGGTACTTCTATCAATATTGTTGGATATTCTGATTTTGATTTTGCAGGTTACAAATTAGATAGAAAAAGCACAAGTGGCACTTGTCATCTTCTAGGAAGTTTATTAATCTCATGGCATTGCAAGAAACAATCATGTGTTGCATTATCTACTGCTGAAGCTGAATACATCTCAGCTGGAAGTTGTTATGCACAAAGCTTGTGGCTAAAACAACAAATGGAAGACTGTGGAGTAGAACTAAATGAAATTCCTCTGTTATGTGACAATACAACTGCTATAAACATATAGAAGAATCCAATAATGCATTCAAGGACAAAGCATATTGAGATCAGACATCATTTCCTCAGAGATCAGGTTCAAAAAGGTAACATAAAGGTAGAATTCATTGACACCAATAACCAACTTGCTGATATATTCACAAAACCATTATCAAGGGATAGATTTTATACATTGAGAAACATGCTAGGTATTCTAGATGAAAGTAATATAAACTAGCTTGTTTTATATGTGTTTTGTGTATTGAATCAAGGCCAAAAAGGTCACAAGTGTATGATTGATTAAAAACTTGCATTAAAAGCTGCTAAGTGTCTGTATCTGCTAAACGTGCTGCAATAATCAATTACAACACGGGTTAATCGATTAAAAGCATTAAAAATCACATTCAGTATGAATATTGTGCATATGTAATCGATTACACATATATAGTAATCGATTATTCTTCACATTGCCAGATTTCAAATGTTTCTGGAATAATCGATTACACATCGGGATAATCGATTACATTGGTTAAAATTTTCCAAATAGTTGCATGTCTCACTGGAATAATCGATTACTGAAGCCTTGTAATCGATTACCTTCATTGTTAGAAGTAATTGTCCTTCTGGAATAATCGATTACCTTAAGGGATAATCGATTACAACAAGCTTTGATTCCTGCAAAAATTCCCTCATCCATGAAATAATCGATTACATTGAGAGATAATCGATTACATATCTTCTCCTACATCTGATTAATAAGCTAATAATCGATTACCTGTGTGTATTTTTGTTCTTGTTGTGTATGAAATAATCGATTACACGCCATTTTTAATCGATTATTCACGCCGTTGTTTGAATTCTGACAGTTTCTTCTGATTTGGTAACTGCCCAATCCAATCAATCCTGTATCTAATCATCATTGATTCGTATTAACTGCCTATAACAACTATATTTTTTGAATAAACTGAACGTTGGTGCTTAATTTTTTCTATAAATACATGCATTATAGCACTATTTGCCCTTGCACCAATTTCTCTATTCTCTCTTGAACTTTCTTCTTTGTGTCTTTGTTCTCTGCTATCCTCAGTAATATTCCTAAAAATGTCTACTACAAAACATAGTAGAGCTGGTAAGAGGAAGGTAGGAGAGTCCTCATCCAATCCTCAGCCTTAAACACCCCCTAATAGGTTGGACATTTGGTTCAACAAAGAGGCTGATAGAGTAAACTATCTTCAGTTCTTTGCCACCAAACCCATAAGTTCACCAAAGTACCTTAGTCTAGATTGGATTACTAAGGAAGGTTTTCTGTTTCCTGTGTAACGCCTAAATTTTTTTCGCTTATTTCCTTTTATAAAGAACTTTATTCTATAAAATCACTTTTCTTCATTTCTTAAATTAACTTTAAATAGATTGATTATCATCCAATATTTCTAAGTTTCAACTAAAATATTATACAGTCCAAGATACAGATCCACATAATACAGTCCCACATACAGACCAACAAAATAGACTAGTCTAGTACAAATTACATAACCTCAGAGTCACACCAAATACAAAATCCAAGTCATCCAAGTTCTCCCATCACACCATCATGGCTTATGCTTCTCTGTTCCTCTACTCGCCCAACACATTGGGGTCATCACAGGTGTCAACCACAGACACAAAACAAGGTAAGTATATGATAAAAATAGTTAGATAAAATAATAGATCCATAGCAAATTAAAGTAACACTCATAAAACCAGATACATGATAAATGCATAATAGATGCATGATTCTTTGTTAAAATGATGCATGACTGAGATCTCAAATTCTCATTACACGGTACCATAGTCAAGATAGCCCCACCCTCTCTCAGTGGAACGAACTTATCCATTCAGTCAGGGTAGCCCAGTGTCGCGATAGGAAGGTCACCTCCATCCATGTGATCATCATGGTGGTGTGGTCCTCACTGTCTCAACTACCCCCCAGCTCAGACTCCTCTTGTCTGAACGCATGGACTCAGTTTAGCTATCTGACACACCTCCTCTTGAGGCAACTCTATTACCTCCTCTCTGAGGTAGTTAAATGCAGATGAAATATGCACTGAATTATTTTTATTTCTTATTTACTCTTCACCATTAATTTATTTTTCATATTCTCATAAACTTTAAACTGTACACTTTCAATCACCCATCTTCATAAATTCAATATAAAAGATATGTTTTCATCATAATTTCCTCATGAGATTTAGTAGACATCCTCAAGGATTTATAGAACGCTTTTAACAATATACAACACATAATCTTTAGTAAAACATCCATTGAGTATATAACATACAAACTTTAGTAAAACATCGAATAAGTAACAAGATATAACACACAAACTTTAGTAAAACATCAAATCAATTACTTCGTTAAATATAGTTATAATATGTAAAGATTTAAGTCACTTAATCACTTTCTTATCAAACTAGATTCAAGTTATTTATTCCAATAATTATTCTTTATGTTACTTTAAGTCACTTATTCAAATCATCATCCATGTACCCACTTTAGTTCTTTGAAGCATTTCATCAAACACATGGTAAACAAAGCTTGATTCTTATAGAAATAAATGAAAATCTAACATAATAAATATCTAAACTATATTTATCATAACACTTCCCCATACCTTGTTTTCTTTTTGGAATTTTTTGCAACTTCCTTAAACTACTTCCTAGCTTTTACACGTGAACTCCTAGGGTGTGGGCCTTTGTTTTGCTTTTTTATTCAAGTGAAAGGGATGTAGGATGAAAGTGGGATGCTACACGTGAACTAGCATCCACTTTGGTCCCCACCATCCTTTTTATATGCTAGGTGAATTGGCTTTTTGCTAAAATATCTCCAAAGCTTATTATTGCCTTGCTCTCTAGTTGGTTTCCTTTCATTGACTAAGGATTTCCACCTTACAAGTGTCCTAGCTCATGAAAATTCTACACCTTTCCCTTGTTTTCTAGCTTTGCACGTGGAATAAGCAAGCTCACGTGCATTCCCCTTGGTTTATGCCTTTCACGTGGAATAGCTTAGGTTTAGTAGATTTTTGTTGCATTATTTCCAAAGTCATGATTGTTTAGCTTTCCAAATGGTCCAATTACAAGATACCTAGCTTTTTAGCCATACAAGTATCCTAGATCTTGATTTTTCTCAAGCTTTCTCCATTGTTCTTTTATGTCCACGGCCAAGCTTGATTTAGAAGCAAATATGTTTCACTTTGGTTTGTTCACATGGATGGCTATTAGTTTAGGAAAATTCATGCTTTGTTTAACTTAACTTATGTCTTGAAATTGAATAAAATTGCTTATATAATCTATGAAAGCTTAATTCTAATTGCTTTCTTAGGAATAAAATTCTAAAATTATTTAGAACTAGCTTTAAGTTTTAGTAACATTTTTAGGATATCATTTATCTTTCTTTCAATGGCTTTATCTAAATTCTTATTGGTTCATTTTGTTTTTAATTAGTAAAATGACTAAACTAACTTATTAGAGAATCTATTCCTTCTATAATTAAGAGAAAATTACACAGATTGTATCTTTCCTTTTTTTGTGTTTTTCTGAAGTTCAGGTTAATCTAGATTGAATTCTTTTCAAAGTTTCTTCCAAAATTTCTAAAAATTCTAATTTATGATTTTTCTTTATTAAAATTGTCAGTAATCCCTTATCTAAGAGCATATTGTACTTTTATCAGGTATTTATAGCATTACTAAGGCTATATGGCCCTATTAGGGCTAAAGGGTATTTTTGTCATTTTCAAAATGTCAGGGGCATTTTCGTCATTTTATCTAGAAATGCTTAAGAAAATTCACATATAAGTATTGAAATATGAGGGTGTTACAATTCTCCCCCCTTAAAAAATTTCATCCTCGAAATTTACCTGAGTCGGAGAGGGTCGGATAGTTCTTTCGCATCTCGTTTTCCAGTTCCCACGTAGTATCACCATCTGCGCCATTTCCCCAGATAACCTTTACCAAAGGAATTTATTTTCTTCTTAGGGTTTTGATTCTTCTATCCTCAATCCTTACTGGAAATGTTTCATAAGTTAAATTATCCTTTATGGGCACATTATCTATCTCAATTACATGGGAAGGATCATGGACATATTTACGTATTTGGGATACGTGGAAAACATCATGAAGATTTGAAAGATTTGGGGGTAAGGCAATTTGGTAGGCTACTGGTCCGACTCTTTTGATAATTTGGAAAGGTCCGATAAAACGCGGTGTAAGTTTTCGGAATTTCAGAGCTCTCCCAACACCAGTCCAAGGATTTACTCTTAAAAATACATGATCTCCTACATCAAACTCTAAATCCCTTCTTCTTTGATCATAATAACTTTTCTGCCTACTTTGAGCAGCTTTCATCTTTTCTTGGATTAACTTAATTTTATCAGTTGTTTGTTGTATAATTTATGGTCCCAAAATTAAGTTTTCTCCAGACTCTACCCAACACAGAGGGGTTCTACACTTTCTACCATACAAAGCTTCATATGGTGCCATACCAATAGAAGAATGGAAACTATTATTGTAAGTAAACTCTATTAAAGGTAGAAAATCTTCCCAGTTTCCCTTATGTTCTAAAACACAAGCTCTTAGTAAATCTTCTAAAGATTGGATAGTTCTTTCAGTTTGTCCATCAGTTTGGGGATGGTAAGCTGAACTTAATTTTAATTTAGTTCCTAAAGCTTCATGTAAACTCTCCCAGAATCTTGAAGTGAATCTAGGATCCCTATCAGATATTATACTAGAAGGAACTCCATGCAAATGTACAATTTCCTTTATATATACACTGGTTAATTTTTCTAATGAATATCGAAGGTTAATGGGAATGAAATGAGCAGATTTTGTTAATCAGTCTACTATAACCCATATAGAATCAGAACCTTTAGAACTTCTTGGTAAAGAGGTCATAAAATCCATAGATATACTATCCAATTTCCATTGAGGTATTTCTAGAGATTGCAATATACCTAAAGGCTTTTGATGTTCTACCTTCGATTTCTGACAAACTAAACAAGCATATACATATTCACTTATTTCTCTCTTCATTTTTGGCCACCAAAACAAAGTTTTTAAATCTTGATACATTTTAATGGCTCCGGGATGGATACTTAACTTACTTTTGTGTCCTTCTTCCAATATCATTTTCTTAAGTTCAGGATCATTAGGTACACAAATTCTTCCTTGTAATCGTAGTATACCATCCGTTCCTATCTTAAATTCACTACTTCCTCCATTTGCTATATTTTCAAACATAGTTCTCAAGAAATGATCAGATTTTTGTCTATTTCCTATTTCTTTCAAAAATTCATTAGAAACTTGCAAAGCTCCCAATTTAACACTTACAGGTGTAGTTTCACACATCAAACTGAGATCTCTAAATTGTTCCAACAAATTCATTTCTCTAACCATTAAGGCAGATATCATCAAAGATTTTCTACTTAAAGCATCTGCCACTACATTGGCTTTTCTAGGATGATAATTAAGTTCAAAATCATAATCCTTTAAAAATTCTATGCATCTTCTTTGTCTTATATTTAATTCCTTTTGGCTGAACAAATATTTCAAACTCTTATGGTCACTAAAAACCTCAAAATGTGAACCATATAAATAATGTCTCCAAATTTTCAATACAAATACTACAGCTGCTAATTCTAAATCATGGGTAGGATAATTTCTTTCATGAGGTTTCAATTGTCTAGATGCATAAGCTACTACTTTTCCATCTTGCATCAAAACTCCTCCTAAACCCATTTTAGATGCATCACAATATACTACAAAAGGTTTTTCTAAGATGGGTAAAACTAACACAGGTGTTGTAGTCAACTTAGTTTTGAGGGTTTGGAAACTTTCTTCACATTGGGTGTTCCATACAAAAGCTTGTCCTTTTCTAGTTAAGGTAGTTAAAGGTAAAGCTATTTTAGAAAAATCCTGAATAAATCTTCTATAATATCCTGCTAACCCTAAGAAACTTTTTATTTCAGTGACTGACTTAGGTCGTTCCCATTCTAATACAGCTTGTATTTTAGAAGGATCTACTGAAATCCCTCCTTTAGATATTTCATGACCTAAGAAATTCACTTTTTCTAACCAGAAGTCACACTTAGACATTTTAGCATAAAGTTGCCGATCTTTCAAAGTTTGCAAAACAATCCTTAAATGTTCGGTATATTCTTCTTTAGTTTTAGAATACACTAAAATGTCATCAATAAATACTACTACGAATTTATCAAGATAAGGATGGAAAACTCTATTCATATAATCCATAAACACAACTGGAGCATTGTTTACTCCAAAAGGCATAACTAAATATTCATAGTGACCATAACGGGTACTAAAAGCAGTTTTGGGAATATCCTCAGATTTTACTCAAATTTGATGATACCCTGATCTAAGATCAATTTTACTAAAAACACAAGCTCCTACTAATTGATCCATAAGGTCATCTATTCTAGGCAAAGGATATTTGTTCTTAATTGTTACTTTATTTAACTGACGATAATCCACACACATTCTCATGGATCCATCTTTTTTCTTGACTAACAATACTGGAGCTCCCCATGGTGATACACTTGGTCTTACAAATTGTTTACTCAACAGTTCTTCTATTTGTTTTTTCACTTCAGCTAGTTCTACGGGAGACATTCTATAGGGTGCTATAGAAATAGGTCCAGTTCCAGGAATTAGATCTATGGAAAATTCAACTTCTCTTTCAGGAGGTAAACTATTTATTTCTTGAAATACTTTAGAAAATTCTTTTACTACAGGCATATCTTTTTCATCAGAATCAGTTTTAGATTCAGAGTAAGATGTAATCGTGTATAATTGAACATCATTCTTTTTCATTATCCTAAGGACTTTGTTAGGAGAGACAATCTGCATATCCTTACTAACTTGAGGGTTTCCAAAAACTATAGTTTTATCAAAACAATTTAACATGACATGGTTGGATGATAACCAATCCATACCAAGTATGACATCAATTTGTTGCAAAGGTAAACAAATCAAATCAACAGAAAACATTTTGTCAGCAATTTCTAATTGACAATTTAAACAAATTTCAGAAGTAACAACTGATTTACTGGTAGGGGTAGTTAGTGTTAAGTTGATTTTTAAAGGAGACACAAGAAGTTTTAAATTCTGAGCACATATGTAGGAGATGAAAGAGTGATTAGCTCCTGAATCGAATAATACGTTTAAAGGAATTTTACTTATGAAACATTTATCTTGGATTAAGTCTTCAGATTGAGAAGCCTCGGCTCCACTAAGAGCAAATACTCTTCCTGTGGCTTTTGGTTTCTCTGGGGGATGGCTCTGACTCCCTTCTTCCTTTTTCTTGCGATTTAGAGGACAATTCATTGAAAAATACCCTTTCTTATTGCATATAAAACATATAGGATCTGTTTCTGAACATGTAGAAGAATAATGTCCAGTTTTTCCGCACTTAAAACATCTTATAGGAAAAGAGGAAGAGACTTGATTGACTGGGGCTCTAGAATTTGCAACATTGAAATGACACTTTTGATATGGTTTCTCTTGATTTGAGCGGTACCTCAGTCTATTCCTAATAGGCCCTATATTCTTGTAATAAGAGGCCCTAGCTCGGGAGTCCTCATCATAAATTCTGTACATGTTTACTAACTGAGGGAACTGACGTACACCTTGATAATTTATAGCTTATTTTATCTCTGGTCTCAGTCCATTTAGAAATTTGACACACTTTAAACTTTCTCCTTCTATATCGTGGTAGTGAGGGAAATATCTTACTAATTCTTCAAATTTGACTGCATATTCTGCTACAGTCAGATTCCCTTGTTTTAATTCCAAAAACTCCATTTCTTTTTTATTTCTAATATCCTCAGGAAAATATTTTTCTAGAAAAACTGTTTAAAAAATTTCCTAAGTTATGTCTTGATTATCAGCTTCTAACCTTAATTGAGTATTTTCCCACCAAAACTCTGCTTCTCCTGCTAGCATATAAGTACCAAACAGTACCTTTCTGTCAGCAGGACAGGCCATTACTCGAAAAATTTTCTCGATTTCCCTTAGCCACAATTGAGCACCATCGGGATCATATCCTCCCTTAAAAGTTGGTGGGTGGTTTCTTTGAAAACTTTCTAATCCTTGATATTCATTATTCACATTTCTTTGTTGGTTTCCCACGGCTTGGGCTAAAGCTTGTAACGCGTCAGCTATAGCGCGATCGTTTCTACCAGCCATTTCCTTTTTCTTGGATAAAAACAACATATTTTTTCAAGTTAATAAATTAAAACCTAAAAGAAATACGATCACACCATTTATATATCAAAATATTCTTACTACAAAGTAGTTAGTAAAAAATACTATTACTACTATTACAAAGTTATTTCTAAACATACTACTCACTAAGTCATTTTATACGATTACTCTTTCTACTAGTCACTGCTTTACTTACATATTATTTTACATATCACACCGATTAATTTACATATCCTACTTATCACTTATACTATTTTTACTTCTCATTCCTTATTATTTAAAAATTCTGATCCACTACTTCGTTATCATGATATCCTTCGTAGTGAATAGTTGAAGCATTAGCTGGTTTTTCAAGTCCATAATATATAATATATTCTATTGCATGAAACACTTTCCTATCATTGTTCCATGGTACAACAGTGATTTCGTGGTCTTCTTTGATGATGGCAGGTTCAAGTGGAGTGGCGTCGGCTTGATGTTTCATTACTGTCACATACGTGGTGGTTTGGTTTTCTTCGGATATTTCTTGATAGTTTTGGGTATCAACCAAGAAAAAGGTTTTAGTCTGAACTTCCATTTCCTGAATAGCGGCCACAAGTAAATTCTTATTCCTTTACTTTAAGAAGAATTATTTATAAAAATTAAACCCATAACAATTATTCATAACAAATATCACAGAGAACACAATATCATACAGAAAACACAACATACATATAAAAAACTTATCACACATAAAATCACAGCAAGACAAGCACACAGACACACAGTCCTAAGAAACAGACCATGCTCTGATACCACTATTGTAACGCCTAAATTTTTTTCGCTCATTTCCTTTTATAAAGAACTTTATTCTATAAAATCACTTTTCTTCATTTCTTAAATTAACTTTAAATAGATTGATTATCATCCAATATTTCTAAGTTCCAACTAAAATATTATACAGTCCAAGATACAGATCCACATAATACAGTCCCACATACAGACCAACAGAATAGACTAGTCTAGTACAAATTACATAACCTCAGAGTCACACCAAATACAAAATACAAGTCATCCAAGCTCTCCCATCACACCATCATGGCTTATGCTTCACTGTTCCTCTGCTCGCCCAACAAATTGGGGTCATCACAGGTGTCAACCACAGACACAAAATAGGGTAAGTATATGATAAAAATAGTTAGATAAAATAATAGATCCATAGCAAATTAAAGTAACACTCATAAAACCAGATACATGATAAATGCATAATAGATGCATGATTCTTTGTTAAAATGATGCATGACTGAGATCTCAGATTCTCATTACACGGTACCATAGTCAAGATAGCCCCACCCTTTCTTAGTGGAACGAACTTATCCATTCAGTCAGGGTAGCCCAGTGTCGTGATAGGAAGGTCACCTCCATCCATGTGATCATCATGGTGGTGTGGTCCTCACTGTCTCAACTACCCCCCAGCTCAGACTCCTCTTGTCTGAACGCATGGACTCAGTTTAGCTATCTGACACACCTCCTCTTGAGGCAACTCTATTACCTCCTCTCTGAGGTAGTTAAATGCAGATGAAATATGCACAGAATTATTTTTATTTCTTATTTACTCTTCGCCATTAATTTATTTCTCATATTCTCATAAACTTTAAACTGTACACTTTCAATCACCCATCTTCATAAATTCAATATAAAAGATATGTTTTCATCATAATTTCCTCATGAGATTTAGTAGACATCCTCAAGGATTTATAGAACGCTTTTAACAATATACAACACACAAACTTTAGTAAAACATCGAATAAGTAACAAGATATAACACACAAACTTTAGTAAAACATCAAATCAATTACTTCGTTAAATATAGTTATAATATGTAAAGATTTAAGTCACTTAATCACTTTCTTATCAAACTAGATTCAAGTTATTTATTCCAATAATTATTCTTTATGTTACTTTAAGTCACTTATTCAAATCATCATCCATGTACCCACTTTAGTTCTTTGAAGCATTTCATCAAACACATGGTAAACAAAGCTTGATTCTTATAGAAATAAATGAAAATCTAACATAATAAATATCTAAACTAGATTTATCATAACACTTCCCCATACCTTGCTTTCTTTTTGGAATTTTTTGCAACTTCCTTCAACTACTTCCTAGCTTTTACACGTGAACTCCTAGGGTGTGGGCCTTTGTTTTGCTTTTTTATTCAAGTGAAAGGGATATAGGATGAAAGTGGGATGCTACATGTGAACTAGCATCCACTTTGGTCCCCACCATCCTTTTTATATGCTAGGTGAATTGGCTTTTTGCTAAAATATCTCCAAAGCTTATTATTGCCTTGCTCTCTAGTTGGTTTCCTTTCATTGGCTAAGGATTTTCCACCTTACAAGTGTCCTAGCTCATGAAAATTCTACACCTTTCCCTTGTTTTCTAGCTTTGCACGTGGAATAAGCAAGCTTAGGTGCATTCCCCTTGGTTTTATGCCTTTCACGTGGAATAGCTTAGGTTTAGTAGATTTTTTTGCATTATTTCCAAAGTCATGATTGTTTAGCTTTCCAAATGGTCCAATTACAAGATACCTAGCTTTTTAGCCATACAAGTGTCCTAGATCTTGATTTTTCTCAAGCTTTCTCCATTGTTCTTTGATGCCCACGGCCAAGCTTGATTTGGAAGCAAATATGTTTCACTTTGGTTTGTTCACGTGGATGGCTATTAGTTTAGGAAAATTCATGCTTTGTTTAACTTAACTTATGTCTTGAAATTGAATAAAATTGATTCTATAATCTATGAAAGCTTAATTCTAATTGATTTCTTAGGAATAGAATTCTAAAATTATTTAGAACTAGCTTTAAGTTTTAGTAACATTTTTAGGATATCATTTATCTTTCTTTCAATGGCTTTATCTAAATTCTTATTGGTTCATTTTGTTTTTAATTAGTAAAATGACTAAACTAACTTATTAGAGAATCTATTCCTTCTATAATTAAGAGAAAATTACACAGATTGTATTTTTCCTTTTTTTGTGTTTTTCTGAAGTTCAGGTTAGTCTAGATTGAATTCTTTTCAAAGTTTCTTCCAAAATTTCTAAAAATTCTAATTTATGGTTTTTCTTTATTAACATTGTCAGTAATCCCTTATCTAGGAGCATACCGTACTTTTATCAGGTATTTATAGCATTACTGAGGCTATCTGACCCTATTAGGGCTAAAGGGTATTTTTGTCATTTTTAAAATGTCAGGGGCATTTTCGTCATTTTATCTAGAAATGCATATTAATAATTTTATAAGAAAATTCACATATAAGTATTGAAATATGAGGGTGTTACATCCTATCTATCTAGAAAACCAAGGTCTTAGACAATTTGTACAGATGAAGGGGACCTACTACCCTGATTTGGTAAAGGTCTTTTACACTTGTATCAAAGGGTCTATGAGTGGGGAGATAAAATCTGTAGTCAAAGGGGTTGAGATGATCATCACTCCAGATATTTGGGAAGCAGTTGCTGGGGTAATTTGTGAGGGGGAGAGGAAGTTTGAAGAAAACCCAGAGGGCTATAGCAAAATAGATACCTATAGAGGTATGCTTACCAACCCTGATATGCAACTCAGAAATAGGTTGGGTACTGGTCCTATGACCCTTGAGGATAGGTTGCTTCACTATATCATCACCTATGTCCTTACACCTAGGGGAACCAACCATGCCCAAGCCATTGATGAAGATCTACAGCTTGTGTATGGTCTGAAGCACACAATACCCATGAATTGGGTCATCATTTTTCAAGAAATCATGCTAAAGTCCAAGAGACTTGTAAACTACCCTTTCCCTTACCCAATTTTTGTGTCAAGGTTCATTGATTATTTTAACATTGATGTGACAAATGAGGTGGTTGATAATACAAATTCCTTAAATAGCCTTATCCAACAAAAGCACTTAACCAAGCTTGGATTGGTTAAAACACCAGATGGTTGGGTGATGGCTGGGCAACAACAGCAAGTGCCCTTACAGATGCCACAACCTAATCCTGCTGAAGCTGGTGCTCAAGAGGAGTCTTCTGAAGAATCTATAGATCTTGCTCAGTCTCTCTATACTCCTTTTGAATCCCTCATGCTGAGCAAGATGGATGGGCTACTCAACATGCATCATGAGTTCAAGGCTGAAACTCAAGGAGCCTTTAGAGAGTTAAATGAAAGACTAGATGCTATTGAAGCCCAACTTAGGATGGATGATTCAGAAGAATTTTAAGTCTTAGTTTTTTTTATTTTTTTATTAAGTTTTTAGGATTGTTGTTTTTTTTTCTTAAGTTTGTAATTTCCCCATATTAATGCAATATTATTGATCAGTTTATTTTAATCCACTATACCTTGCATTTTTTTACTTTAAAAAGTCAAATAGGGGGAGAAAAATTGAATTTCAGATATGCTCTGTATACACCTCTGTTTGCCCCTGTTTTTGTGACAGTTTTTATGCAAAAATTTGGTCTGCATAATTTGAGAAATTTAGGGGGAGATAATTGGTAAAACTGATTGCTTTATATTGATATACCATGTGAATGAATGCTAAGTCAATCACAAAAGCTTTTAACACTTGTTCTTGGAAAGATATTGATTGATTTTCAGGTGTGAAAGTCTTAAATAAAAACTTTGGTGCTTCTTCAAATTAATCACAAGACCCAATGCTATTCAATTCAATATTTGGCATGTTTAAAGCCAAAAAGGGGGAGATTGTTGAATTGAAGGGGAGCCACTTGAAGCACAAAGGATAAATTGATTCAAGAAGGAAGGTTTTGAAGTTTCAACATGCCATGAAGCTTGAAGATTAATTTGTGATTGAATGTAAAAGGAAGAAAGCATTTCTGGTGATCCAAGTGCATTGCATTCATATCATTTATTGAATCCATGTGGTTATGAGAAAGAGTTCACAAGGCTTTGATAAAATTGCATAAGTTTTTAAATCAAATCATAAGGTTTTGGAAAAATAAGTTTCTTGATGGTATAATCGATTATTTCAATAAAACAATCGATTATTTTGATCTTTGTATTTTCTGGAAAACCTTTCAAGAACATTGTAATCGATTACATGTCGGGTTAATCGATTATTTTCACTTGATTCACTTTTTGAACTACCTTGATGAACATTGTAATCGATTACCAATGAACTGTAATTGATTACATCAGCTAAAACAAAGAATCATCTTTCTGTCATAATCGATTACCAAAGGTCGTAATCGATTACCTAATACATTCATTAGCTTGGAAGATTTCTGGCTTAATCGATTACCAGAGATTGTAATCAATTACATAGTACAACTCATTTTATATATCTTCCTGGTTTGATCGATTACCAAAGTATGTAATCGATTACACTGTGCTTTCATTATTGAACATTCTTCTGGTGTAATCGATTACTCATCGTAATAATCGATTATTTTGATTGAAAACCATACCCAGAATTTGTATGAACACATTAATCGATTACAAGCTTGATTTAATCAATTATATAAGTAAAATAATCGATTACAGGAGCGTATTTAATCGATTACCAATGGTTATAAAAGTTTGTTATAAATAGACCTTTGGCTCAGCTGTTTTTCTAACTTGACAAATTCGTATTACTGAGCATTCAAAGGCTTTTCAAACACTCTTTAGTAATTCTCTGGGTTCATAAGGTTCTTGCTTTCACAATACTTTCATGAGTTGTTAAAATTGAAGAAAAAGCAAGAAGGTTCTTTACAAAGTTTTAAGGAAGTAATGTTCTGAATCTGTTTTCAACATACAACCTGATTAATCATTCATAAGTGCATCATTCATTGGATCATCAGGTGACTTCTTTCCTTAAACTTTGCAGTTGTATCACAGTTATTAAATTTATGTAAAGATGGGCTTATTGTAAATGGGTTTCTTGCATGATAACTAGAGATAGGGTTTCTCTAGAGGTTATTGAGTAGTGTTCTCAGTTGGGTTGGTCTCTAAGGGTCTAATAGTGTTTTAGATCTCTGAACTTTATCTAGGGTTGATAAAGAGAGGCTTGTAATATCTTGTAAGAATATTATTTACAATAGTGGAACTCCATTCTAGTGTTGAGTGGAAGAACTGGATGTAGCTTCATAGTGTTTGAAGTGAACAAGTATAAAATTGTGGTTGATCTTTATTCTATTCTCATCATCTCTTATTGCTTTGGTCTTTGATTCAAACTACTTGCACAGAAAAGATTTCAATTGTCTATTGATTTTCTTGACAGAGGAATTTGATTGAATATAAGATTGGTTGATTTGAAAACAATTTTAAAGTGATAAAGATCCTGTGGAAAACTCTGATTTGAAAATTTTAAATTACCAAGGTTCAATCAATTCACCCCCTTCTTGGTTGTTTAGAAGTATTCCTATTATTTTCAAAAGGAACCATCGCCTCTTCTTTTTGGCAGAGTCTTCATGCTAATTCTCACTTCTCTTACTTTCCCTAACATTATCCTAAGCTAATTTCTCTTACAAAGCTCAGAAATTTCGTTCAGAGACAAGGGAAATCGAAAATTGGAATGAGAATCCTTCACAATTGCATGGCTATTTATAGGTTTGGCCTCCTGCTTGTGTCCACTCGCCCAGGCGAGTGGTTTTGCCTGTGTTTGCTCGCCTGGGCAAGCTAATCCTTATCTCCATGGAACTTGAAACTCACCTGGGTGAGTGATTTAACCTGAGGAGGCTCGCCTGGGCGAGTTAAAAGCTTAATAGTGAAGAAAGGTCATGGGCCTGGACGAGTTTTAGGCCATTCTGCTTTTGGCACCTCCCAAATTTGATTCTTATGCCCTTTCGCTTGCTTTGCTTACTTGGATGCTTCGGATACCATCAGAACCTATCAAAATACAAAATGTGATTGGATTAATCTTCCAAAATGTGAAAAACATCATTTGTATAAGTAATAAATATAATTCAACTAGGTTTAGGGCAAGTTTATAAATAAATTTACTGAAATCAAAAGATAAGTGCCAACATTTGTAAGCCTGAATTTTACTAAAATAAAGCACTTATCACTTCTCCATTACTCTTTTCTTCTGTTGGTACTCATCCGTGTTGAATATATTTAATATATATTAAATATTAATATGTTCACATACAAGCACAATAAGTTATTGTATGGTTATATGGGCCCATATGGGCTGGAGCCCAATAGCTTGCTATATTACTAGGGTTTTCCCTAAGCTGGAGGTAATATTGTTGAGCATTCCACATTTGATGCCTCTTGGTGTAATATGTAACGCCTCAATTTATGATCTTGTATTTTATTGCTTTTTAGTGGAAATTCTTTTTCAACTTATTTAAAAATATCAATTCAAAATTTCCATTATTGAATAATCTTCAAGATTTCGAAAGAATACAAAAGATTTTCTTCATTGAAAAATATTTGAAAGTTTGATGCTCAATAAAATACAGACTGTTGTTAATTCTTTTTGCATAGTACAAATAACTAAATACTTTGCACAGAAATTCATCTTCATATTTTACTGAAAACTCTTTTTAGTTTTCAATTAAAATCTCAAACTTTGTTTACTAATGATTAATCTCAAAAGGTTTTTGTCACTAATTAATATTTAAAAGTCTAATATAATACATACAGATAAGTCTGATATAATACATACAGATATAAGTTCTAGTACATAGTTCACATAACTAAAATATTACAAATATAACAAAGTATCTGCCACAAAACATCCTCCAAACATCTTCCACAAAATCCATAAGCTTGCTAGTCTTTTACTGTTCCTCTGCCCGCTCAAATAAAATTTGAGGTCATAGCAGGTGTCAACCATAGACACAAAGTACAGGGTAAGTTTATGATAAACATAATTCAAGTCACAAAATATATACAGAAAATCATCAAAGAATACATACAGAAAGTCATCATAACATCATCAAAATACGATGCATGATTATCTTCTTTATATGATGCATGATTCCCCTCAAATTCTCAACATTTGGTACCATAGTTAAGATAGCACAACTCTTTTTCTCTTTGAATTGGATTGAACAGTCAAGGTAGGTCAGTGTTGCAAAAGTACTCACACCCACACTACATGTGATCATCATGGGTAGGTGATCTCCCCACTGTTACTACCCCCCAGTTTAGACACCTTTTGTCTAAACGCTCATCTCAATTCTAACTATCTGACATACCCCTTCTTGAGGTAACGCGACTTAACCCCCGTAGGGCAACACGGCTTAACCCCCGCAGGGCAACACGACTTAACCCCTGCAGGGCATATGCATATGAAACATGCATGAATGATTCTCTTTTTATCTCATATTTACTCTTCAATATTACTCTTCACTTTATATCTCATATGCTTAAATTTTCAACATGGAACTAACACAGAGTTCAACAACATGTAAAACTTCTTCCACTGATCACATAAAAATTTATAAAAGCACTCAAGCATACAACCATAGTTCAACTCCATAAATTTCTCAAAGACAAGTCATAATACATCAAACTCAAGCACTTATTTAAACAAACAACCTTAAATTATCATTAATCATAAAGCTTCATAAGAACTCATGAAATTCATAAATATTCATAACTCACTCAACAACACAAGAATCCCAAATATTTATTCACACAAACAACACTTAAACCATCTTGATCTCTTTGAAACATTTTATCAAACACATGGTGGGCAAAATTTATTTCAAAGAAATAGATGAAATACTTTAAGTAAAGAAACATTTAA
>PYAF01005768.1:279109-299836 GCA_007407185.1 Glycine tomentella
AAATTCATAAATATTCATAACTCACTCAACAACACAAGAATCCCAAATATTTATTCACACAAACAACACTTAAACCATCTTGATCTCTTTGAAACATTTTATCAAACACATGGTGGGCAAAATTTATTTCAAAGAAATAGATGAAATACTTTAAGTAAAGAAACATTTAAATTATATTTAAAATAAACCTCCCTATTCATACTTATTCAGACACAAATAATACTTAAATTATTTTTACCATAAAACTTCCCCATACATACCTTGTTTCTTCCTAAAAGCTTGCCAAACTTTTTCCTAGCTTCTCCTAGCTTTCACGTGTTGCTTCACTATGGTGGGGTTTATTTTCTAACTTGATTTAGGCTTGGAAATGAAAGGATGGGAGGGATATGGAAGAGGGGTTTCATGTGAACTAGGTGGAAGAGTAGCTTGGAGAATGACTTGAGTTTTAGGTCCCCCTCCCTTTATATAGTGGTTGAAACTAAAAAATCTCCTAAGCCATCATTACCTTACTTTCCAAGTGGCCAAATCATGAAGGCTCTTTATTCTCCACCATCCAAGTGTCCAAGCTCTTGAAGGTTCTCAATAATTCTCCTTCCTTCTTGTATTTTCGTGGAATAGCTTGCCAAGGAAGATTTTTATGTTTTCCTTCCATTCTTGAGTTTATCCCAAAACCCATTTTAATAAAATTCCAATTTTGAATTCGTTAACCGTTGGATCTCTTTAAAATTTTAAAGGTACACTACTATCCTACATATGTAACTTTTGACCGTTGGGATTGTTGAAATAATGTCTAGAACTGTCCACGTGTACTGTCAAAGGAGACAAGATAAGATTTTTGCTTTCTTTGCATCCATGCCATACAAGTGTCCTAATACTTGTATTCATCACATGGCTTTCCTCTACAAGTGGCTTTCATGAATCTTCTTGTCTATTCTACACCATTTTCGTGAACTTTAAACCTAGGGGTGTGGATATAAATTTCCTTCCTTTTATACCATTGGATGCTTAAGAAAAACCTTATTCCAATTAAGGTTTTTCACGTGGTAATTCCTTGTAAGAAGTTTAACTTTAATTTGAATTCTTTCACTTAAAATAATATGAAATAATAGAATTCTAGAGATCTCCAAAAATTGGCTTTAATGATAGTTTAAAATTATTCACAAGCAATCTATACCGAATAATACACATCCTTGCCTACAAAATGTTCTTATCTTAATTCTACTTGGTCTATTCTTCTTCTGTCCATCAAAATTACTAAACCCTTTTATTGTGTAAATCTGGACATCCTACAATTGAGAGAAAATTCCACAGATTCTATTTCTCATTTTTCCATATTGTTCCGCCACCTCCATCCTTCTGAATACAATTTCAAAGTAGTTACCTTATAAAATTTATAGAAATTCTATTCTAAGGTTTCTTGTCACAAAATATCTTAATAATCTGTTGTCTATGAATGCTCTGTATTTCCATCAAGTTTCCACAAAATCTCAAAGGGTATCTGGTCATTTCTGGCTTGAAGGGCACTATGGTAATTTGTCACTTTAGGGATGTGTTTGTAATTTTCCAAAATGTCCAAGGGCATTTATGTAATTTTCACCACAAAATATCTAGCCAAAATATCTAAGGGCATTTTCGTCATTTTAACTTCAAGGACATTTCTGTTATTTCTATTTTACGGTAAGAGCAATATGGTCATTTTTCCTCAAACATGTTTATAATGCCTCTAATTAATCTTTTACCCAAATAATTCGAACATAGACCATTAATTTTCCCATAACCTAAGACTTGCATAAATATTTGACTATAGTTATGAAATTTTGGGGTGTTACATAATTCTTCAAAGGAGATGCCGTTGAAAGTTTCTGCAGTTTTCTGGTGACTTTTTCTGGCGACTGGTTCGTCTTCTTTGGTGAACTTTCCGGCGAACTGTTCCAATGAGTTTTCAGCAAGTTTCCCACGACCAAAAATAGTTGTTCATAAGGTTTTGGGCGTTCAAGATTCATTTTTAGGGTCATATTTGACAAATTTCACCTCTAAAGTGTTGTTTTTTGAATAGTTAGAAGATTTGGTATACTTTGAAGGATTTTAAGGTGCACTATTTCTAACTATTTTACTTTGATTAAAATGGAAAAACATAGCTCCTATGATATCACAAAGCTTAAATATTTTGATTATCTCTTTATTGATCTTGTGTTGAGTAAGCTACCTGTTGAATGAAATTCTTTTAAGACTGATATGCATAGACTAAAAGAACAGATAAGGGTAGATGAATTAAAAGGTATATTCATATTGAAGATTAAAACATTTGTAGGAAGAGTTTGGAACAAGTAGGACAACAAAAGTCAGTTGCCAACTTAGTTTCACAGTCCTATAAATATCAGAAAAAATCCAAGCCACCAAAAGGTGAATCCTCTTCATAGTTAGAGGCCAAAAATATTGTCTTCAAAAAGAAGAAGTGCAAGTGCCATAACTATGGAAAGTGGGGTCCCTGGGCAGCAGAGTTAAGCTACCAAAGATGTCAAAGAACAACATGTTGGATATAGGGGGAGCAACAAGAAGAATGAAGCTTTTGACTTAGAAGTATTTTGAGCTTTTCACATGCCTTGAAGATTGAAATCCAAATCCAAGTGTATGAGAAGCAAAACTGTTGACCCTTGCATTTGCATACATATAGTCATTTATATGTTTAAGAGTTTTTAACAAAGAATCAAAGCTATTTCAAAAAAAATCTAAATGGGTAAAGCTTTTGGAAAAATGTTATTTCACTTTGTTAATCGATTACCCATAAAGATTAATTGATTATATTGTTCATGTTTGAAACTGGAAAGGCTTTGATAAACATTTTAATCGATTATATCACGGATTAATCGATTATATGGCTTATGTTTACAACAAGAAAAGCTTTAATGTATATATTAATCGATTACGCATTTCTTGTAATCAATTACATAGTATAAATCAAGTATAATTCATTTCTGCTTTAATCGATTACAGTTTATTGTAATTGATTACACAAACTATCTTGAAAATCTCGTTTTCACTAAATTAATCGATTACCATCATTTGTAATCGATTACATAGGCTATTTTGAGAAAACCTGCTTTGTTGCCTTAATCGATTACCATTATTTGTAATCGATTACACAGACTATTTCTGAAATAAGACTTTTCTGACTTAATCAATTACAACTCAGTTTAATCGATTATTTTGCTAAATATTCACTAAAGCTTTAGTAAGAGATAGATTTTACACTCTTAGAAACATGCTAGGTATCTTGGATGAATCAAATCTTCATTAGCATGATTGTTATGTGCTTATCCATGTGAAATAGCTTCATACTTGTTCCATCATCACATATGCCTTCAATTTTCAAGTTGTATTGCATAATACACTATTCATTCTGATAATATGTCTGTAATAATCGATTACCTATCGAAATAATCGATTAAAATCACTTAAAAAGCTTTTCAGAATGTATTTTGAACTCATGTAATTGATTACAGCATTGAGATAATCGATTAATTGGCCTTCAAAAATATTTCAAAAAACCAAAGTTCACTGGAATAATCGATTACAGTAAGTGGTAATCGATTAAATTACTGAGAATCTGTTTTAAAAATTTAAAACCTTCTAGAATAATCAATTACATATTGAATTAATCGATTACAAAAGCTTCAAATTGATTATGTATTTCAAATATCACTGGAATAATTGATTACAGTGGATGGTAATCGATTAAATTGACTAAATTTTTTTGTAAACTTTAAATTCTTTCTGTGATAATCAATTACGAAGATTAATAATCGATTACAAATCATCTTCTCCAACTGAATCTCACTAGAGTAATCGATTACTGGTAGAGCAGAAAGTGATTTTGCCTACGAATTAATCGATTACATGAGTAGATAATCGATTATTCATGTAGTTACTACAAAATCTAACATTTTTTCTTGAAAATTTAACTACCCAATTGCCACCTAATTCAAATTTGAATCTTCTGTGCCTTAATGGTAGTGGGTTAATTTGTACTAACTGTTCCTAATTTCAAATTTTGAATTTTTGGAGCCCAAAATGCTCTATAAATACAACCCTTGCTGAAGGAAGCAATCACACCTTTCTCATCTTCTTCCTTAAACACTGTTGTGTTCTTCTTTTCTCTGAGTTTAAAAACTCTGCCCAGATAGTCTCTCATTCCTTTTAGTCATGTCTACCTCTAAAAGAGTCAAAACCTCTAAGGGTGAAACCTCTAACCCAACTGTAAATAGTTTAGACCAATGGTTTCCGGCTGAGAGAGACAAAATGACATATCTCCAGTTCAATGCCACAAAATTAATCTGTTCCCCAAAATACCTAGAACTTGACTGGTTCATTAGGGAAGGTTTTCAATTTCCTGTTTTTCTTGAAACCCAAGGGTTAAGGAAATTTGTTGAGATGAAGGGTACCTACTACCCTGAATTAGTGAAGGTGTTTTACACCTGTGCTAAGGGCTCTATGGATTGGACCCTTAGGTCTCAAGTAAATGGAGTAGCCATGGAGATTACTCCTGAAATTTGGGAAGTTATTGCTGGAATTTCCTTTGAAGGAGAAAGGAAATTCGAAGAAGAGGCTGAAGGGTACAATAGGGTGGAAACATATAGGAGATGCTTATTGATCCCCATATGAGGCTGAAGCTTAGGCTAGGCACTGGTCCAATGACCCATGAGGACAGACTCATTCACTACATAATTACCTACATCCTAACTCCTAGAGCAACCAACCATGCCCAAGCCACTGATGATGACCTACAAATTGTGTATGGTCTCAAGAATTAAATTCAGATGAATTAGATTCTTATTCTTGAGGATATAATGCTTAAGTCTAAGAGGTTAATGAACTACCCTTTTCCATACCCTTTTTTAGTTTCCAGGTTTATTAACTTCTTTAAAATTGATGTTTCTAATGAGGCTGTTGACAACACTAACTCAAGCAACAACCTCATCAAGGAGAGACATCTCACAAAGCTAGGGATGGTCAAAAATCCTCAAGGAAGGCAAATGGCTGGCCAACAAGTCCCTGGTGATGTTGTTGAAATTGAAGAAGTTGATGAAGAGGCTGAAGAAGGAAGCCCTGCTCAACCATCTTACAGTCCATTTGAATCTCTTATGATTCAAAAGATGGATGGCTTACTGTCCCTCCATCATGAGCATAGGGCTGAAACTAACTCAGCCTCGGAGGAGATCAAATCTAGGGTAGAAAACATAGAATCTAGGCTTGTGCTTGATGATTTTCCTATCTAAATTCAAGCTTCTTGTACTTTCTAATGATGCTCTATTTTTCTTTTAATGTCTTTTTTACTTATCAATGTAATGTTTCTTTCTTTTCAATTAATGAATTTGCTTTGCTTCTCTTACTTGCTATGTTATATTTTGCCTTTGAAAAGCCAAATAGGGGGAGTAAAAGTTGATTGGAAACTAATTATGTTTTGCCCTCTATTGTGCTCTGTTTTTCTACCAAGTTTTGCACAAATAAAAAAGCTAATGAATTATCTAATTAAGGGGGAGCAAATTGAGCAAATTAAGTCTAAGGAAACAACTAATGCAAGTAAATGATTAATGGTTAAACCAACAGATTTCTTAACACTTGTTCTTGGCAAAAAGGTTGATTTGTTTTCAGGATTGATAAAGTTCAAACAAAATTCAAGAATTCTATCTTTGCTCATCCTTCAAAGCACTACAAATCTCTAGCACATGTCAATCAATATTTGGCATGTTCAAAGCCAAAAAGGGGGAGATTGTTGGATATAGGGGGAGCAACAAGAAGCATGAATGAAGCTTTTGACTTAGAAGTATTTTGAGCTTGATTGAAATCCAAATCCAAGTGTATGAGAAGCAAATCTGTTGATCCTTACATTTGCATACATATAGTCATTTATATGCTTAAGAGTTTTTAACAAAGAATCCAAGCTATTTCGAAAAAGATCTAAATGGGTAAAGCTTTTGGAAAAATGTTATTTCACTATGTTGATCGATTACCCATAAAGATTAATCAATTATATTGTTCATGTTTGAAACTGGAAAAGCTTTGATAAACATTTTAATCGATTGCATTATGGATTAATCGATTATATGGCTTATATTTACAACAAGAAAAGCTTTATTGTATATATTAATCGATTACGCATTTCTTGTAATCGATTACATAGTATAAATCAAGTATAATACATTTCTGCTTTAATCGATTACTGTTTATTGTAATCGATTACACAAACTATCTTGAAAATCTCATTTTCACTAAATTAATTGATTACCATCATTTGTAATCGATTATATAGGCTATTTTGAGAAAAACTGCTTTGCTGCCTTAATCGATTACCATTATTTGTAATCGATTACACAGGCTATTTCTGAATAAGATTGTTCTGACTTAATCGATTACAACTCGGTTTAATCGATTATTTTGCTCATCAATGAAACCCATAATGTGCCTTGAACACTTTAATCGATTAATTGATAATTTAATCGATTGCATATGTGTTTTAATCGATTATTAGGCACGTGTAATCGATTACTGGTTGTTACAAAGTTTTGTTATAAATAGAGGGAGGGTTTGGCTTGTTTTGTAACTTGAACACTTCGTATTTTCTGAGCATACACAAGCCTTCTAAGAGTTTGAAAGTGAATTTCTGGGTTTACTAACTTCTTGTCCCACTGTTTAATCATCATGAGCTATTGAATGATTTTTGGGCAAGAAACTTCAAGAGTTTAAAGGAGAGCATGTTATGAAAGATTGTTTCTGCATTCAACCTTGATTGGTAATTCATTTGCATTCATTTCAATGGATCATCAGGTTGCTTCTCTCCTTAATCTCTGAGTGTAATTTTGATTTTACAATTTTTGTTATTTGATACTATTGTAAGTGGATTCATGAACCTAGAGTAGTGTTCTCTAGAAAAGAATAGAGTAGTATTCTCTGATTCTTGTTCTTTAGGAGTCTAATAGGGTTTTAGATTTCTATTCTTTATCTAGTGTTGATAAAGAGAGGTTGTTGCAAAGCTTGTAAGAATAGAAATTTATAATAGTGAAACTCTAATCTAGTGTTGATTAGAAGAAACTAGATGTAACTTCTGTTATGAAGTGAACCAATATAAATTGCTTGTGTTGATTTTCTTTATCTCTATCTTTACAAGTCATCTTGTTCATTTGATCTTGTTTTCATTATCATTACCTAACAAGTTCTGTTTTGAGCTATTAGTTTCTTAAACTGAGTTAGTTGATTGAATAAGAACATTCTTGGTTTTAAAAGTGATAAAGATCCTTAACTCTGATTTGATAAATAATTTTAAAAGACCAAGTTTAAACCAATTCACCCCCTCTTGGTTATTGTGGGTATTCCTATTATTTTAACAACACACCACAAAATGAGGCTAATATGCTAATTAGTGAATCTGAGCCTCAAACCTTCATTAGAATGATGAATAATGGAAAGGCCAATGTCTCTTCTGAGTGGTGGTTGGATAGTGGTGCTACATGTCATGCGAAAAATGATGGGAATTTACTCACTGGGGTCATAAAAGTGACAGACACCATGGAAAATTGTAATGGTGGTGAGGCAGAGGTGACTCATGCTGGAACTGTTAATTTGGTGCTTTCTTCATGTAAGTTATTAACTTTGAAACATGTTAAAGTAGTACCTTTACTTAAAAGGAATTTAATATCTATGAATTTACTTGATAAAGTTGGTATGTATTTTTCAACTATGAATGGTAGAGAAACTTTATATGTTAACTCATGTTACTTCGGTTGTGCATTTATGATTAATGGCATGTATAGACTTAGATTAGATATTGATAGCATAAACCATGTTAGTTCTACTTTGATTGATCCAAAATTATTACATAATAGACATTTATCTAAAACTCACGACATTCCATTAGATATTTCTATTTCGATTTGACAAATGTGAAGTGTGTGCACAGACTAAGATCACTAGAAAACCTTTTAAGTTGGTTTCTAAAAGCACAACACTTCTTGAGCTTATATATTCTAATCTTTGTGACTTTAAAAACTATGTTACTAGAGGGGGTCGGAAGTACCTAATCACTTTCATAAATGATTTTTCTAGATATTTTCATCTTTATTTGTTGAAATTGAAAGAAGAGGCTTTTGAAAAGTTTAAGATTTTTAAATCTAGAGTTAAAAATCAACTTAATTTAAAAATTAAGAGGTTTAAGCGTGATAGAGGGGAGAATATTCAATGACTGGGTTCAAGGAATTTTGTGCTTTGGAGGGCATATAATACTTGAAACTACTGCTCCTTACTCACCCCAATCAAATGGTGTTGTCGAGCGTAAGAATAGAACTTTAATTGAAATGCTAAATTATATGTTACTTACAGCTGACATGCCTTCCTTCTATTGGGGAGAAGCTGTTTTAACTGCTAATCACATCTTAAACAAGTTTCTGCACTCTAAATTGTCTAAGACACCTTATGAGATATGGCACAAACATCATTGTAGATATGATACCTTTAAAACTTGGGGTTGTGTTGCCTATGTTAGGATTCAAGATCCTAAAAGACCTAAGGTAAGACCTAGAACCACTACTTGTGTATATCTAGGTAGTGCTACATATAGATTTTTGGATCTATCTACTAACACAATGATAGAATCTAGAGATGCAGAATTCTTTGAGTACAAGTTTGTTAACAATCTTGACTTGAAGGTTTTTGGATCTATAGATATGATTTTAGAATCTTCTATAGAATCTGTAGCTTGTCCTTCTTACACTAATCTTACACAACTGGCTATTGAACCAATCCCAATTAGAAAATCTACAAGAGATGAAGTTTCTAAAAGTTTTGGTGAGGACTTTGTCACTTACCATATAGAGGATGATCCATTCTCCTATCAAGAAGCAATGAGGTGTAGGGAATCCTTACTATGGGCAGAAGCCATATATGATGAAATGAGTTCTTTGCTACAGAATCACACTTGACAGCTAGTCAATTTGCCAAAAAGGTCTAAGGCTATAGGCTGTAAGTGGGTATTAAAGAAGAAACTGAATAGTGACAGATCAATAACTAGATATAAAGCACGTTTAATTACTAAATGCTTTAAATAGCATAGTGGAATAGACCTTTTTGACTTTTATTCACATGTATGTCATTTGTCAACTATAAGAGTTCTTCTTGCTTTGACATCTATTGAACACTTTGTAGTATATCAAATGGATGTAAAGACCGTTTTCTTAAATGGAAAGTTAAATGAAGAAATCTACATGTAACAACTTGAAAGGTATGTCATGAAAGGCCTTGAGAAAAAAGTTTGTAAATTGAAAAAATCTTTGTATGGTCTTAAAGAAGCACCTTAGATGTGGCATTTTAAGTTGAACAAGATGGGAAAGAACTATGGCTTTCAGTCCAATTATTCAGATAAATGCCTTTACTATTGTTTTAAGTCAAATAAGATAGTCATCATATGCTTGTATGTTGATGACATTTAATTCTTGGCTCCGATCATTCTATAGTGAGTGATGTGAAAACCACTTTAGCTAAAGAATTTGACATGAAAGATCTTGGTATAGCTACTATCATTCTTGGTATTAAAGCAAGCTTTGAAAGGCAAGTTATCTCCCTTAGCCAAACTCATTATATTGAGCAGCTACTTTCTACCTGGGGATACAGTAAGTGTAAACCGAGTGAGACACCATATAATTATAGCAAAAGACCGAGTCCTAATGAAAGGACCAGTGTGGATCAGTTAAAGTACTCAAAACTGATAGGTAGTCTCTTGTATGTTATGAGTTGCATTAAACCTGACATAGCCTTTGCAATTGGCATGTTGAGTCGTTTCACTATTAATCCTAGTAAAGAGCATTGGGATGCCATCAGTAGGCTGATGAGATACCTTAAAGGTACTAAAGATTATGCTCTATGTTATTCTAGTTATCCTCCAATTGTGGATGGATATTCTGATGCCTCATGGTGTGTAAAAATTGGAAATAGTAAATCCACCAGTGGATATTTATTATTATGGGTGGAGTTGTTGTTTCTTGGAAGTCCAAAAGACAGACTTGTATTGCATTGTCATCAATGGAATCAAAACTTTTTACTTTAGCCTCAGCTGGTGAATAGGCAGAGTAGATAAAAAATCTGATTATGGATATTCCTTTGACTCAACTAAAGATTATTTCTTTAAGTTTATTTTGTGATAATCAAGCAACACTCCAAGTTGTAAAGAAAACTCTCTTTAATTCAGAGAGAATACATGTGATACTAAGACATGTGTTGTTGAATTATCTGAGAGAACAAGAAGTTGTCACCTTGGTCGATGTGAGATCGAAGGATAACATGACTGATGCTCTCACAAAAGGTTTTCCTAAAGATCGATTATTCAAAATAGTGGGGAAAATGGGGTTAAAGACCATAGAGACAAGTCTTAATTATCATTTACTTACCTTTAATTATGTGTTTTGAATTATTGAATCTTCCTTTGCTGGCCAAATGCTAAGCACAATTTATATGTTTCATCGATGATCGTGGTTGCTAACTATTTTCAAAAGGGTGAGTTTTCACATTCCAAACTTGATGAACTAATTTTAATCTAATTCAAAAGTTATATCTGGGAAGCTTGTGTCTTTCCAAACTTGATGATACAATCCTACTAGGTTGGTTATCCTTTTGGTTAAATAATCTTATTCCAAACTTGATGCTAGATTATTTGACTTTAAGGAGTTAATAACTGTGACATTCCAAATTGAAACATAACAATAGTTGATTATATAATAAGCCTATTGGTCTTATTCTTAATTGAAGCTTGACATTACAAGACTAGGTTATTGAAAGTGAATGTGACTTTTAGTCTTACTCTATGAAACAAGACAATCGTTACTCTATTATAAATAAACTTAGGTTGATGACTCTTTATAACTTAAACTATTTATGCCTTATTCATAATTTATGAAACTGGCTTGATGCTTATGAACATGACATTATGATTCTTTATGACATTGATATATGTTCTTTTTTGCCTGATGATATGATGCTAAGTTCTTTTAGTATAACTACACATTTTTAGTAGTTTATTCAAATGATTGAATTCATGATAATATGAAATTCATATTTGAAATTCTACAGGGGATGGTAGAGATGGAGGAGAGCTTAAGAAGTTGGATCCTTAGGAGGACGACCAACTTGATATATGAATATATCATCTAGAGTAGTAGGGAACTTGACAGTTCACTTGCTATTGCCCATTATGTTGGAGTCCATTTATTTGAGACTTACACTTTGTTATTTCTATTTTGTGAACATTATGAGTATTATGCTTCTTTCTTATATTTGTAAGGCCTTATACCATTTTGACTGACTTACTTATACTTGATTGTTATGCAAATGTTGGTTGTGAATTGATTTTGAGATTGATTTTTAGATGTTGGGATTTGGATGAGTTTAGATTTAATCTAAAACTCTTGGTATTTATATTGATATATTGATCTCAAAACAGATTCATGAGAATGATGATTCACTTAGTTTGATTGCAAATGTTGTCTAAGTTTAACATTTTATTATTAAAACTCTTTGACCGATCCAAGTTGATTGTCATGGACTGGATGTGGATGATTCATGTTTGTTTGAACATTAGGCTGACTACCTTATTGGATTGTGTTGTATGGTGAACATAGGAGGAGATTGTCGAATATATTTAATATATATATATATATATATATTAAATATTAATATGTTCACATACAAGCCCAATAAGTTATTGTATGGTTATATGGGTCCATATGGGTTGGAGCCCAATAGCTTGCTACATTATTAGGGTTTTCCCTAAGTTGGAGGTAACACTGTTGAACATTCAACATCTAATGCCTCTTGGTGCAATACTTCAAGCACCCAACACTAAACTTTTCTCTCCTCAAACCCCTTACCTCCAACAATCTATCTCTATTTTTCTCTCAATTCTCATTGTTCTTTGCTTTACTTTCCTCTCGGTATAAATCCTCTCGAGACATCAGTGCTAGATATTGGACCGAACACGACTATCACATCATAGGAGCCTTTGTTACAGGTAAGGTTTTTAGGTTTTACGTTCCCCTATTTTTTCATTTTTGATTTTTTTTTGGATTTGGAGATATACTCATAGTTCTATGTTTCATTTTCGTTTTGGACCTCACTTTCCTTGCAAATGATACACCTTCTATTCTCTGCTTTACCGATGCTGGATATCCTCATTATTCTCCACCTTTGTTGCATGTAAGGTTTTTAGGTATTATATTTACCCATTTTCTTTTTTACTTTCACTCATTTTAGTTTTTATTTTTTTTGGATTTGGAGATATAAGTCAAAATTACAGTTCCTTCGCAAACAAGGCTCTCTTTACACTCCCTTTCTCTGTGTCTCTTCGATTCTACTCCTTCGCTATGACTTTCTTCCATCCCTTCTTCGTCTCGAACCTCTGTGGTGGAATGCATTTTTTAATAACACGGTTACTGATATTGGTTGTGGTGTGTGTAATATCCTTGAAAAAATGATCTTTTTGTCTTTAGGGATCGAGTTTTATGAATAAGTTTTGTGAATATGAATAACTTTTGACTATTTTGTGTGGTGTTGTTAACTTTGAGAATGTCTATGTGCTGAGCATGCAGATTTAGGATTGTTATATATTATACTTTGGGAGTTATAACGTATTTAGCTCTTATATATTGAATTGTGGATGTTAGAAACCCTTGATTCTTATATATTGAATTATGGTTGTTATAATTATCTGGGATTCCTTAGGTTGAGTTTGAAGATTTTATCATCTACGATTTAGGAGTATTATGATTGTGTGGCTTTTAGACATCTACCATTTTACATATTTTGTGGCTTTCAGACATAAAACATGTGTGAATTGATAGTGGTTGGTTGATCTTTTACATGTAAATGATGTGGATATTAGTTAAGACATAATTGATCGACAATTTGTATCTTAATGAAAAATCATTCACGTATTGAACAACGAAGAATGACACATAAATGTACCTGGATAAGCCAAATTGACGATTCAAAAGAAATGTGGAAATTGGCAATCAAAATCACAAAATTTTGGAATGTTTTTAGAACTCCAAGATCCAATATTGAAATAATCTTCATGGACGAGAAGGTGAGGATTTCTTTGTCTAAGCACTAAGATTAATACAATGGTTGACAATTATGAGATTCTCTTATAATTTGCATTGTTGCCTGTGAAATTAAGGAGAGAAAATTCTTGTTCAAGTTAAGAGTCAAGACATTGACGAATGGAAAGATCAACTGAAGGAGAATTAAGCTTATATTGTGGAAAAATTTTAGGTTGAAAGTAGCACTGGGTAGTATAGGCCATCCAATCACAAATACAAGCTTATAATTTCCAAATGAACCATAATTAAGGAAAAGGACCTACCAGATATCCATTCCTAATATTTTTGTTTCACAAAATTTGAGGCAATCACCAACCAAACTACTCACAGTGATATATTAATATGTTAACCTTTACTTTTATATTATGAGAATGAGAATGTTTGTTTGTTCAATAGTTGCACATATAGAAATGACATGTTTCTTTTTGTCCTAGATCTTATTGGGGAGTTTGTTGATCTAGTCTAGTGGCAATTGGATAGTAAACCGAAAAAAGAGGCTCTCATGTTAAGGAATGAACAATAGCTATTTCATTTTTTGCTCTTTTAATGCTGGATCTAAGTGATTAACAAAATAAAACTGTATATATATATATATTCATGAGTTGTTTATTGATCTTTTGGTGCTACCAAGGGTAACACTATTACATGTACATTATGGGAAGGCTTTGCATTGCAGCTGAAAATTTTTTTAGACAAACATGAACACAGTCCTATCATCTTGGCACTGGAGCAAGAAAAGATTTAAGAGAGCAAAGCTGAAACCAAATATCCAGTTACGGTTCAAAACTCAATGAATGATTCTAAACTATACATTAATGCAGAGCTTCCTGAATTTGAGGAATTTATCAAAAGATATCTTTTTACACTATCAAAAGGTTGCATATGGAAATTACCACCATAATCAGGTTTAATTTATAACATGTTATATATATTTTCAGGATTGATTTTGGCGGGCTTAGTTAGATTGATCTCAGTCAGAAAATCACACAATTATCTCAATCCTCTCAGTTTTCATTTAAAGACAAGTTTCTTTATAATGCTGAAATCAAAAGCTTGGGAGAACCAAGTGATGTTAAAAAGGTACCAGATGGAATTGTAAATCAAATTACTCTTATAGAATGATTAATATTTATATTGTTCAATAAAGTTTGTTTCTTTTGGTATGCAAGGTGACCAATTGTATCTCCGTGGCAACCATTGACAAGATATTTTTGGAAAATTGGTGGAGCTATGAATGTTGCCTGAAATGCTTTAAGAAAGTTGACTCGCCCCCATGCACATGCCTAGGTTGTGCAAATGATTGTTCAACTACTGTTACAAGGTTTGAACCAAGTTTATTAATGAGTTTAGCATAATTTATTATCTTATTCCTGTACAAACCATACAAATAGATTAAGTGTCAGATTTAGATTGGAGGTTAGAGTAACGAACCAAAAAGAAGCTGGTTGTTTTGTTTTATGGGATAAAGAATGCCATCAATTGATTGATCAATCAACTTCTTAAATTAAACAAAATCTAATTATTGCTAAGGTATAGCATTTTCTTGATATATCTTCTTTATTTTCAATTGATGTGATTTTAGCTGTCTCATAGTAATAATGGTTCTATATAATTTATAGGAAGGTGAATTTGATCCAAGTTGTATACCTGAAGTCATTGATAACATTTTAGGTAGAAAGCTAGCCTTTAAATTGAGGGGGACCCCTGTAAATTCTCGATTTTCTGTGAATCAAATTTGCATTGACAATGAAATCATTAATAAAATCCTTGAGAAAATTCCACGTGAAGAGGTATAAAATTACTATTTATCATTGTCAATGACTTCAATTTATAGATTCATGAATGATTTTTTATTTATTTGTTTGTTAAATTTAAATAGATGGTAGCAACAACTAAAAAAGAAAAGTCACATTCTGATATTGAAAGATTAGATGACTTTGGAGAAAGTGTAAGTTCATATGTTATATTTTTTTATTTTTCACATTATAAAACCAAAATGGATAAATCTTATAATGAATGTTTAAAATGTTCAGCAAATGTTTTCTGCAAGTGCTAACTATGATCTTGATCTACTGCTATCTCAAACTCCTGCTAAGAGATCTTCATCTGATTGTCAATATCATAATCTAACATCTGAAGGTTTGGTGTCTGGGCAATTTTTCAGTTCAAAGTTAGCAAAACAAATAAAAAAAATAACAATAGATCGTTGAACTATAATTTTTTTTGGGTATTTTGATGTGAAAAGTAGCCATCATCTTATCAAAGTTAAAAGAATTTTAATGCTTGAACTGTTGTTTTGGGAGATATCTATATAGATGTATTTTGGATTTGTTTAACAAGTCTCACTTTTTGGTAAATGGGTATGTAATGTATATGGGATAACATATGCTTACTCTAACTGAATATAATGTTACTAGCTATGCTTTTCTAATTACACCATATCAGATTTCATATTAAATCTAGTTTTGAAATATCAAATCATATTCAACTATATTACATTGTTAACAAAGTAGAAAATATATGTTACATAGATTTATAGCTTTGAATATAAATAAGTATTAAATGACTCCAAACAAAAATGAGTAGTACTATCGTTTATAGTAGATGATTCCAATTTAAAATTAATATAATTATAATATTGAGAGTTAAAAGAGAATTTTTGGAAATTTTAGAAAATAAAAGTATTTTCATAGAGTAAACTAAAAATCTTATAATTTCAGGATGCTAAAAGAAGTTTTGGGGAACTAACTAATGTAGAAATTTTAGTTTAACTCTATATTTAAATAAACTTGCTAAATTTTCAAATTAGGAAAATTTAAGAAAAGTAGGATTAAATATAATATTTGAAGTTATAATTATAATATAGTTTGTTATGACTATAATATGATATAATATATATATCCAATATAAAATAGGTGTGTATTGTTGTTAGTATATGGATGTCCTAGAGACAATCTTTTCATTAGATTAGGACGTACATTTACTTTTCATATTGTCATGAATAAATTATAAGCGCTCTTTATCTTGTTTCATATTTTGTCTCCATATCATTATTAATATATGAGTAACTGGATAAAAAACCCTTGGAATAGAATAGGTATCTCTTGAGTATCAGTGATGGGATCACTATCATGAGGATTCAAGGATACCAGATGTCTACTCCTAATTTTATGTTCCTAGTCTTGAGACACTGAGAATGGGGATCAGTGATCTCGAGTAAGACTAGCACGACTTACCTACTTGTATGCAGATGCAAGGTAAAGACCTCATGAGCTACAGACATGGAGATGTCTTAGCTAAAGTCGTGGGTGGACCTATAAGGGTATAGCTCGCACTGAACGAACCCACAAAGAGACTCTCTGAGGAACTCTCACAGATAGTATCATTAGAGTAGTCTCTTACTATTTGGATGTGTCTTTCCTTAGACCAGAAGTTTTCACCTAGACTGTGTTCTAGAAGACATGTTTTGATTGTATACCTCGTCTGCCTGAAACATGGAGACACATAGGTATACCTTTGGGCATGTCCTGAAAGAACACGAGCCTAGGGTGGCTAGCTGAAGGAATTCGTCAAATCTCCATGAGAGTTTAGGTTATCTGTAAATCGGAGAAATCAGGATGACATTTACGGGACTCGGGAATCTATGCATAGTAAAAGAAATCATGAGATGATCAGCCTTTAGAGTCAGTAAAATTGGAGACTCCTTATTTGGTATTAAAGCTTACCCTAGACCGCAAGAGCATATACGTTTCCCTACCCTAGGTTTTATGGGAAGGTAACCGAGATGAAAGGAAATACATATAGAAACCAAATAGATTTAATAGGATGATCATATCATTTACCTAACTAATTCTGGGGCAACAAAGTTATGCGAGTGCTATGTGTTGTCATTAAATGGGTAGTGGCCTTGTTGAGCCCAAACTCATTTATGTCAGTAGCTATGTTAGTAATGGTTGTTGGCCCAAGAAGGAGTTTGGATACCTATCTTAAAGAGAGAGGGGTGCATGAATGGAGTTAATGGGCTTGGATAGTCCAAGACATTATTAATTAATTTAAATAGTTAAATTAATTATCTAATATTTAAATTTGATAATTTAAATTTTGAATTTAAATATTTTAATTATGAATTAACTATAGTGTTAGTTTCATATCAAAAGGAGAAGATGAAAGCTAGATTTGAATTTGAATTCAACTAGCATCTTGTCATAATCATGTCCTAGATTTTCGGAAGAGGTTTGAGGACTGATTAGGGGCGCTACATATGGCTGGATATTTAATTATTATTTGGAAAAATAATTCCCAAGTAATTGACTTGGTCTTAGGAGGATATGATGGGAGGTTGTTGGCAATTTTTGAAATGCAACAACTCCATTTTTTTCTTCATGTGTGGGATACTCCATAATCAGATTTGTTGGTTAAAAATCTCACTTAAACTCTTCTATAAACTGTGCTCTTTTGATCATTGTTCTCTAATGGTTTTTGAAAAAGAACCTATCTACCTTCCTTCCCTTTCATGCACCCCTTGTGTGAGTTTTGACAGACAAATTCAGCCACCAATATCATCTATTGGTGAGCCTCTTAGATAAGAAAAACACTTTGAAACCTAACCTTCTTCCTCTCTATTGGTGCGCCTAGCCTGCCTCCATTGGTGTTTGTTGGTGGCCTTCAAGAAGTGTTCTTGAGTCTTGACAAGGAGTGGTGTGGATCAACATTAGAGCGCTTGTATCTTCAAGTCTATCCTTGATCATCAAGTTTTGAATATAAACAAGGTAATATCTATGTCCTAAAGAATGATTCTTGTGTGGTATGTGTGTTTCCGCTTGAAAAATTTTGTTTTTCTTACATGCCTTCGGCCTTCAAGGCCCTTTCTATCAAGTGATACCAGAGCCTGGTTGCATTACTATCGACGAGTGATGGTACCTTGTTTGTTATAATATGTTGTTTGTAATATGATTATGCTTTACATATATTTTTATGTGTTCATGGTTTTGTTTCTTTATGATTCTTTGTGAAAGTTTTCAAACAAAACATCTTTTAAGAAAGGAATATGATTCAGCCATGATATGAATATTCAAATGCATTGTTTTCTCCGATTTTTTATTTTCAAAATGCATGAAATATTCTATGCATGCCGAGGTCACATGAATAAAATTAGGGTTCTTAATTTTGTTCATTTTAATGTTGTTAATTTTTGTGTTTTGTTATAATGAATTGTTCATGAGCATAACATAATATTTTTGTGACAAAATTTCTCATACAAGTCTATGTATATAAGTGGTTGATTGTATGGTTTAATTTTTGTGTTCTTTGAGAAAGAATCAACAAAAAATTTGAATTATGTATTTGGATGCATATTTCGGCCATTTGAGAGAAAATAATATTGTGTGCTTGTTAGTTGTCTAACTTTTAAGGTGCAGATATGGAAGGGGATAGTCATGGTGCCCGAATTTAAATTTTGAATTTAAATGTTTTAAATTTGAATTCAAATTTTGTTTTAATTTAAATTAGAGTTGTAATTTTGATTTTTAAATTTTGTATATTCTTTTGTTCCTCCAAAGATGTATTGGAGTTTCTTTAATTATTTTGCAATTAGAAAAATTAGGCTAGTGGCGTTTAGGCATGGAAGATTTCATGATGGAGCCGCGGCCTAGGAGCAAGAAGAAAGAATGCACGAGCACCATGACTATCTCATATAAAATCTATTTTATGTATGCTTGTATGCTTTAAAAACGACTAGTATGCATGAGATAGAGTATCGCGGATGTTTGTTTTAAAAACGACTAGTATGCATGAAATGGACAACCGTGAATGTATGTTTTATTATGCATGTCCAAAAGCGACTAGTGTAATTCGATAGATGTTTGACATAGGATACGACTACTATGATAATAGTACTTACACGTTTGATGAGACCCATTAAAATAAAAAAAAACCCTTAAAAGGAATCAATTATTAAGCACATGATTACCTCCCATCACCAATGCCACTCGAAGTTCCTCTAAATGGTGGTGCGCCACAACTCAGTTGGGACCCACTGTTTCGTTGAGTAAGAGCAGTACTAGAAGTGTGAGACACTTAAGGTGCTGGTTAGTGCTTAATTGAGTGCATGAGTTGCAGGCTCAGTCGGGCTTATGTATTTGGGGTAATAGTGCCAGGTTGGTTGCATGAGATGCACCACTAAGTAACAAGGAGTTGTCAACCTAATGCTAAGAGAAAGTATGAGATACTGTTGATAAGGATCAACCCATTATTTAGTTTAATTTTGTGGTCTTAGACGAAGATTAAAATAAATAATCGTACTCTTTATCCCACTAAGGTAATTTTAAGATAAAATAACCCTAAGTCAAAATAACAAAGGTCATTAACTTAGATAAAATAGTGGGAGGGGCATGTTATTTAAAGTCTTTAATAATTTGTTCTTATTTCATGACAATATATTGATTAGTTTATCTTCATATCTTCTCAGTTAATAGTATGACCAATCCATTGTCACTTCGCTCTATTCTCGATACGAACAAACTGAACAGTTCAAATTTTACGGACTGGTATCGGAACCTGAGAATTGTTCTTAGGGCCGAGAAAATCGCTTATGTCCTAGAAGGTAATTTACCCATAGCTCCTAAGGAAGGGAAAGCTGATTATGAGTTCTACGATATGGAAGCTTATAAGCAGCACATGAATGACAATATAATGGCAGTATGCATCATGTTGTCATCCATGTCGCCTGAGTTGCAAAAGTAGCATGAGCATATGGATGCTCCCTTTATCATCTTGCATCTCAAGGAGTTGTATGATGTTAAAGGCATACATGAGAGGTATGAGGCCTCTCGAGAATTGTTCTAGTGTAGGATGTCTGAGAGCATGAGTAATCATGTTCTATGATGATTGGGCTCATTGAGAAGCTAGGAAATCTAGGCTTCGTGATGGATGTCGAGCTAAGTAATGACTTAATCTTCACATCACTTCCACCTTCCTTTTGTAACGCCTCCTTTTACTCTCTCGTGCTTGATTGATTTTAGATGAAATCTTGTGACCACTTTGGATTAGGATCAGATTAGTTATAAATTTTATGAAAATTCTTTTCGCTTTGCTTGCACATGTTACTAGTCATTTATATTATAAACGAATTCTCTCTTCACGGTGTAATTATTGTTAGATTGAGGGGGAGCTTAATGAATCAAGTGATGCAAGGATCAAGGTTTTGGCTTTCAACATGCATTCAAGATAGATTCAACAAAACCTTCAACATGACTCAAAGCATTGAAGACCTTTGTGATTAAATGTAAAGGATTGAAGTGCATCATGGTGATCCAAGCATTGATCGCATCTCATATACATTCATAATCACATGGCTTTTGCATTGCATCAATCATAGATCAAAGCATTTTTATTTGAAACCTTGAAAAAGCCAAGTTTTTGAGAAAACAACATTTCTAATCGGTTTAATCGATTACAAGCCATAAGTAATCGATTAAATTGTTCATAAGCTTTCTGGAAAACAAAACAAGAACAATTTAATCGATTACAGCCTCGGATTAATCGATTACATCAAGCCAAAACTGTTTTCTGAAAAATCCAACTCTCTGCT
>PYAF01005768.1:305581-321194 GCA_007407185.1 Glycine tomentella
TTGAGTCTTGACAAGGAGTGGTGTGGATCAACATTAGAGGGCTTGTATCTTCAAGCCTATCCTTGATCATCAAGTTTCGAATATAAACAAGGTAATATCTATGTCCTAAAGAATGATTCTTGTGTGGTATGTGTGTTTCCGCTTGAAAAATTTTGTTTTTCTTCTCACATGCCTTCGGCCTTCAAGGCCCTTTCTATCAATTGTTTTTATATATATATATATATATATTGATTATGTACTACTATTATTATTTAGAATCATATAGCAGCAAATTGATTGATTTGACAACACACAGTTGTCTTCTATATTCACCGAGGGCACTATGAAAATGAGGGTAAATTTTTCGCAATAATACACTCATTAGACAACGCACAAATACACACACACATATAAATTAAACCATTATATATCATTCAAATGTTAGAACATAATTCAGGTTTTACGTGTATCTAAGTCTGAGATTTACATGCCTGATAAAAAAGAAACAAGAAACTAACTAAGAAAAAGTTGATAACAAAACACAACTCTTTCCTAAAATAAGTTTCAAATGTCGATTTGGTGACTCCAACAAAAGGATCTCCATCCAACATCACTTACTACTACTCATCTGCTCCCATGAACGAAGGTTCCCGATCATCACAGGTACCAACCACACAATACAAAATTGTAAGTGTGAGTTTATTATACAAGATTGATAAGTGCTCTATTTTATTAAAATTAGGGTTATAATGCTGACACTTATCTTTTGATTTCAGTAAATTTATTTATAAACTTGCCCTGAACCTAGTTGAATTATATTTATTACTTATATAAATGATGTTTTTCACATTTTGGAAGATTTTTCCAATCATATTTTGTATTTTGATAGGTTCCAATGATATCTGAAGCATCCAAGCAAGCAAAGTAAGTGAAAAGGGCATCAAAATCAAAATTGGGGGGTGTTAGAAGCAAAATGGTCCAAAACTTGTCCAGGCCCATGGCCTTTCTTCACCATTAAGGCTTTAACTCGCCTAGGCAAGTGGAAGCAGTGTATTTTGCTCGCCCAGGCGAGTTCAAGTTCCAAGGAGATAATGCGAGCTCGCCCAGGCGAGTAAAAACAGACAAAAACACTCGCCTGGGTGAGTGGACACAAGTTGGTGACTAAATTCTATAAATAGCCTTGGAAACCTTGAGTAAATAGCACGTGATAATGATTATAATGCTGGGGTATTTACTTCATATACGAGGGATCGATATTCGGTATCTTTAGGATTCTCAAATGCGAGAATCGATTCGGGGTGAAATAATGTGTGCATCGATTAGAATAAAAAATGATTTATACATGGTAAAGTTAATTGAATACTAAGGGAATGATTGATGAAACCCAATCCCACTTTCTCATAAATATATTTCATTTTACTAGTTAATAATTTTCCTTTACTTTCGTAATCACATGAAATTCCGCTCATCCTTATTGTATATAACTATTGAATTGTCAAGTTGTATTTGGATTAACTGAGTAGTTTAAGTCCCTATGTAGACGATCTTTCTAAATTTTGTAACTTACAACGACAAAGATCAACAAGCACCAGATGACAATGATTAGCAGAAAAATAATAACCACAATCATTTTCAATAATCCATCAGTTCAACATACACTCAACAAACTAGTCATCCATTTTTCTACAATTCAAATCAATTATGCTTAGAATAATACATGTACTTGGTTCAACTCTCAAATGCAATGTGGTACCATTCGTCAGGAAATAGCCTAAGCGTGCCCACATGACACTCGCTTAGGAAAACAATGCAGTAACTAGTCGAGGTCACCTTGTCGTGCACAAGCAACTCCCCCCATGGTGATAAGCCTGAGTCACAAGAGAGTTTCAAACTGAGTAATTTTCCCCCAAGTACCCGCATTTTTATCCTCACGAAAAACCACAGGTACTTACTGCCATTATTTATACTATTTCCATGCAATTATGAAGTTTGAAACATAGGCACCATCAATGCACTAACCGTGGATAGCTAAAAATTCTAAGCAATCCCTTTCCCTCTCTAGGGATGCTTAAAATTATTAACCCAATCATCTTCCCTCTCCATGGATATCAAACAAGTCACTGCATCCCTTATGTACATACACAACATGCATCCATCACAAAGACTTTGTCAACATCAACATCATCTCTCATTAATGTCATCATTAACATCAACATCATTTCATCTCGAAGTTATCATCAACATCAACATTATCTCATATTAATATAACCATCAACATAATCTCATTCCAATATTATCAACATCACAAGCAATCGCATTCCACATATATACATATAACACATGTCTGGGATTCACATTCCCCAGGTCTTCAGACAACACAAATCTCATACATTCACAATCTATAATACCACGAGACTAATATTTTAGGAAAATTCTAAATTAAAGAGGGGAACTATAATATACAAAAAAACTCATGCCCATTTAAAATTTAATAAAGAAGTAAATAAGAGAACAAATTATAAAATTTTGGGCAGAGTTTCCTTTGTAATTAAGACTTTTACCAAAAAATCTAATCATTACAACAACAACATCATTCAAAATTTCATTCATCAATAACAAATATATCGCATCATATTAGTTTAAAAGACAATTTTTCTTGAAAATCAACATGCAACAGGAACCGACATACATCCCCATAATTGGGTTCCCTAACCCTAACTATGGTATCAAAAGTTATAAACAAATAATAAAATCCTCTCTCTCTCTCTCTCACACACACACACACACATATATATTCTCCCGTTAGCTCCTCACGACGTTGTTTTGAGATCTCTTAGGTTCAAGTCCATTAGTCCAAAGATAGAGCTCTATATACCAAATCGAAGACAAGTTAGTATAGATTTCAAAGACAAGGTTAACATTAATATTTGGGGTCAAATATCCACTCAAATTTAAAAGGGGCTAAAATGATGTTTTTGGAGTCTACATCAAAGAGACGTCATTTTGAAATTTCGATTACACCAATGTGATTGGGATTCAACGAAGGTCACAAAAATTATATTAATATTATAAAAAGGTAACTTTTACAACGTCTCATTTTCAAAGGTTTTTCAAAGGAAGTGTAAAAACATCGAATAATAGTACCCAAATCATAGGAGACACTAAGAGAGACTTAAACTAATAGGGAGAAGACAAGAAAATCATGGTTACCTCAAAGAAACCACTAAAGGAGGATTGGAGGCTCTGTTTTCTATCGAATCCTTGAGTTGAGTTTGAAGATTTCGCTCCGATTAAATGTTCCTCTCTTGCGGTGGTTCGATGCAAGAAACGACGACTCGTGGCGGTCAATGGTGGTGGAAGAAAAGGGTTAGGGCTTTGAGTGAGGGTTTAGAGAAAGAGAGAAAGGGGGGGTGAAAAATACATTTTCGACATTGATTGACATATTTATAGACTGCAGATCTCGCTTAGCGACCTTGTCTTGCGCAGCGCAATTTTCTCTTTATATAGGATTGCGCTTAGCGCGCTAGTCATGCTAAGCGGGACATCAAAAGTTGTTATTTTTAAATCTGAACAGTCAAAACGTGAGTAGGTGTGTTGTGAACCTACAGTCCTAATTTGAAGATGATCTAATGGTTAGTGAGTCCTAGATCATAGTTTTACCAAAACAGGTTTTGGGTAAAACTTGAAATCACACATTTCAAACATAGATCAAACAAACTTCACATAACCTAACATCCACACCAGAAGTTGGACAAGGATAATTTACCCAACACTTCAACTAATCTAAAATAATCAAATAATCAAATAACACAAGAAATACATATAACATATATTTTCAGTTATCAAAATTTCAGGGTGTTACACATGACACTTTAAAAATGTTGAGGTGGTTATTACTTTGTACTGACCTTTAAAATCTATATAACTTTCAAAAAAGTTTTCTAGAAACTTCTACCTCCAAAATATTTACTGCCACTCCCAATGAAGAATTGATTCAGGTTTGAACCATCGTTCAATCTATTCCTCTTTCTTCTACTTTACTTCTTCTTTCTATTCCACTTCTTCTTTTTAGTTTCTTTTTTTTTTTTTTTATAGAAACATGTTCTTCTTGCTTTCATCTACTCCACTTCTTCTTTTATTTTTAATAAACGTTTTCCCCTTTAATTCTTCTACTCCATGTTTGTCTTCCACTCCGCTTTTTTTTTTTGTCGTTTTTAACAGGGCCAATTAATTCATATTCAATGTATAGGAAAGCTTGCTATTGTGCATGTAAGCAATGAAGGATGTAGTGTAGGTTAAAGGACTTTGCTTTGTACTTATAAAAATATGTCTCGGAATATAATATAGTAGCCAATAAATAGATGCAACTGCTTCAATATATTATGTCACTTATCTATACACATTTGTCATCCTTTTATTGACACCTAATTAATCATACCCATGTTTTTTTATTGGAATTTTTTGTTGCAAAAGAAAGATCATATATTGGACTTGCGTGGAGACATTATTTAAGAAAACAGAGGGCCTTCTTATCCTCAAATGTAAGTTTTATATACTCTTACATTAAATCAACTTCAATCTCTTGAGTAAATTTCTATTTGTAGATAGGATACATAAATGAAGCAACAATAGAAAAATATAAAGGAAACATTGGCAGCACAATCCAAAAGAAAATTGATTTTGATAATGAAACATGTTCGAAAAGTAAAGGCATCAAAGGAAAATGAAAAAAATGAAAAATAACAATAATGGTATATATTTATTCAAATAAACATTTTCTCTATGACTAAGTAGTATAATGTTTTCCTTATACTTTTGATTTGAATATTTTCTTTATTAGATAAATAATGTGGAACACCATCAACTTATTTGCCTTTTGGTACATCTACAAAATGCCAATATCTGAGTCAAAGAGCCTTATTTGATATATCATCAAGGATTGTCAAGAATGATGATAAACCTGTGAATCTAAATGAAAATATAATGAACACTTATGCAAATAACCAAGAGGGGGGTGAATTGGTTTTACCTCAGAGTTTTAAAAATTTCCTTTCAAAAACTTATAACAGCGAAAGACTTCAAAAGGATCGTTTCAATTCAAAACCAATTAGAAATCAATTTACTTCATCAATCAAATTACTCTTGTGCAGTAACCAAGTTTATATGATGATCAAATTCTATACTTCAAGAATTTAATGAAATATAAACTGAAATTTAATGCACACAAGGTTTATACTGGTTCACCTCTCAACCCCGGAGGCTACATCCAGTTTTCTTCCAACCAAATCTAGGTTAGAGTTCCACTATAACAAATATCAGTTCAGTTCTTTAGTAGCTTACAAAATGATATCTCTTACCCTACCTAGGTAAAATTCCAAATCTACTCCCTATAGACTTTTCAAAAGACCAAGAACCAGAGATCCCCTCTCTGTTCTTCCCTCTAGAAACCCTTTCTAGAAAAAGCTTTAAAGAATACAAATGTTATATGGAAATACAACACAATCATTCAACAAATATTAACCAAACTCAAGCTTTAGGTACAAGAAAGATATCACCTTATATTCCTCAACAATTACAATTATATGAATGATTCAATCAACCTGAGATTATATGCAAAAGATGACTACCACTCTTTCTTGATCACTTTCTTTAAGCTCTAGCTTGAGTAATTCTTCAATCCTTGAGTATCAAGACCAAAATCTCAAGTAAATCTTCATGACACTCAACACATTTGATTATATCACTAATTTCAGCCTTGGGTATGAATGTCTCTTTCTTCTTGCTTAGTCTCACTCAGACTCAGCTTCTCTATTTATAAAAAACTGTTTTAACTAACTGTAATCGATTAATTCATTAATGTAATCAATTATTTTAACTACTATAATCGATTGTGTTATCTAAATAATCGATTAAATTGTTCATTAGAAATCTGGAAATCTGTCACGAACAGAATAATCGATTAATTTACCTTGTAATTGATTAATCCAGACAAACTAAGTTTTACAATGCACACATGTAATCGCTTAAGTACTCATTTAATCGATTAACACAGACCATGCCTAAAACTTAACAATGCATATTTAATCGATTACTAAAATCTGGTAATCAATTAAACCAGATGAATATCCTGTGTAAAATTATGCAGAAGCTTATGTAATCGATTATTTTTCAAGATAATCGATTATCACTGGAAGTTCCCAATTCTGTGTAAAGTTAATTTAATCGATTACGAGCCAGTGGTAATCGATTAAAATGTTCATAAGGCTTTTCCACAAAACATCCACACGCCTGTAATCGATTATTTCACCTAAATAATCGATTAAAGCAGTGAGAAAATGTTTTATACAATTCCTAATAGCCTTTATGAAATTCTATAAGTTTGCTTATTACTACATGATTAATTCCTAACAAATGAATGTATGAATGCATGAATTATCAATTGCTATTGAGGATTATAAAGCTTAATCTAATGAATCAAGCTTAAACACAATTACATATGCCATCAAATTGATTGGGCATGTAAAATATCAAAACTCATTAATTAACTTCAATCATCTTTAAATCCTTTGCTTCAGCTTCTTTGATTCTAAAAACACTAAACACTCATACTTCAAACCTATGTGCACAACCATGTAATAGTGCGACACAATCTTTAAGGACTAGAAGATTGAACCAAGAAGGTTCAATGAAATTTAAACTTATGAGTAAATTTGGGGACAATACACATTCTAAAGGGAGTAATATTGGCAGTACTTCAAGAATAAAAGCTCCTTTAAGACAAGAGTCACATCTAATAACCCAAACACAATTGGTGTCATCAGAAGTATCAGCTATAAATACTTCCACTTCAAATCAAGAGCACAATGGTAATATTGAAAATGTTTATCACCAAATGTATGATGTACGAAAAGTTTGTTTACAACAACTAATTTGTTAATCTATGACAAATCACACATGATTTTTCAGATTTTAAGCAACATGATTTATATCGTGATGATAACAATTCTACTGACATGGATGCAAAACATTCAACTTCAATTAATAGGCTAGATGATGATACAAGTATCATTGTGTTTTATATATGTAACACCCCGTAGGCCTCTGGTGCGTTATCATTAATAATATCAGATATCGTTTTATAAGCGTAAAATATGACGTAGCGGAAGTATAGAATCGTTTTTCTTGATGAATTATGTATGGCATTCACTTAAAACAACAAGCATTCATATATGGCACATCTTACACGCCTCTGCTGATCCAGTTTCTCATAAGTATACATAGACAGATCAGATACATACACAATATAGACAGGAGGAAATCCATTTCATATAATATCATCATAGTTCTGTACAGTGATTTACATCAAAGCTTTCACCACACCAGGGTGATACAAAACTATACAATCCCTAATAGGGTACAAAACACAAAATGAGCCTTCTAGCTCCTTCTGCCACTCTCAGTCAAACAGAATGTCTCTAGTCGGGCCTCCTGTCCTGAGACTGCTCTCTTCTATCTGAAGAGTCACCTGAAATCACAAATCCCCACACGGGGTGAGATATACATCTCAGTAAGCTCAGGGTCCTGGGAAATTCCTTCCCACCCTGGCCCACCATTCATAACACAAGCATCAGACAAGCATACATATCCAGTCAATATCACATCAATGGCAGAGATTCACTCAATGCCGTTTCACATGGCAGAGATTCACTCAGTGCCCAACTATCTGGCATAGATTCACTCAATGCCTCAGCTCATGGCAGAGATTCACTCAATGCCGTCAGAATCTGGCAGAGATTCACTCAATGCCTCAATATATGGCAGAGGTTCACTCAATGCCATTTCCAGGTCACAACACAGTCAAGTTCATTTATGCAGCATCATATCAGTATGCAACACCCAATGCATGCAGTATGAATATGACCATCATTCCCCAGGAGTGTGGTGTGCAACCAAATGGGAATCAATCCCCAAGGACTCAGAACTTACTTGGCAAGGTATTAGTCTGCAGTTCTTGTCCAGTTCTGTGGCTCTTGCCACCAACAATCTCAGAATCAAGGCCTAATCAAGGCACATGTAAATCTTATATTAAAATAAGCCCTCAGGCATACAATTCACAGAACAGATCATATCAGAAATCCCCTATCCTAGGGTTTAATTAAATTCTGCCCACACAAGGCTTTTTCTCAGTTCATCATAAGCATAACTACGGCTCTGGCCTATCAACAGATAATCACGAGTGACCATTTCACAGGCCACACAGGTATCACAGAGCCAACATACAAAGTCATCAGAATCAAAAACCGGAAGCTATTCCTTCACCATTACATTGTCCTGAGTAAGTTTCTCTACAGGACCCTGGGCCAATTCTAGCCCTATCTCACTGTGGGTCACATTACTCAGGAAATCCCGAATTCACAGAGAAGCAAGAAAACTCAGGTTCCTTACCTCAGTGGCGACTCAAATGACCTTAGGACAGCTTCCTCAAGCTCTTATGTCCTTCTCCCAAGCTATGAGTCCTTGCCCACTCAAGTTCTCTGAGTTTTCTCTGAGGGAAAGGATTTTGCTCAAAACTTCGGAAATTTATGAAGGATTTCCGCTTTCAATCGGTTAAAACTAGTTTCTAGGTCACAGGAAGGTGTTTAGGCTAGCATATAAGGTACTAGGGAGCTTGGAACGTCCATTAATGGAGGTTGGAGGTCCAGGGAAGAAGAAAGGCTCTTTCCCTCTCCATTTTCGCGTTCTGCCCTTTATATACTCAGCCTGCCCGAACTCCCGCGCGATCCGTGCCACAATGTTGGTCAGCTGGCACTATCAGCGCCATCCCCACGCTAACCGCGTGAACCGTTCGAGACTTTTGGCGCCACCCGCGCCACCTCTGGCGCCGTCCGCGTGAAATTCCAGGAAAAATTGGTTTTCTAGGGCACTTCTGGCGCGATCCGCGTGGCCCTTGGCGCCATCCGCGCCAACCATTCGGCCATTCCACGCCATTGGCGCCACAGCCACGCTGCCAGCGTGGACTTGCCGAGTCTATGGCGCCATCAGCGCCGTCTCGGCGCCATCAGTGCCACAACCAATGGGTCTGGCGCTATCAGCGCCAACCCTGGTGCGACCCGCGCCACACCAACCAAGCCAGAACTTAGGGTTATCACAATATAAGTAAGGACATCAAAAATACATATCTTGTGTGCTTATTGGTTATATTTAGTTTTTTGACAGGTTATTATGATATTGAAGATCCTCTATTGTATGCCAACATTGTGGAGCTTATAGTGATATGAATAAACAATTAGGAAAATTTGAAGACCACAAATTCTAATTTTTCCTTTGTTGTGGTGATGGGAAAGTGCAACTCCCACTTCTAAAGGAGCTTGCTCTTCTTCTTCAACATTTATTGTTTGACCAAGACTCAAGTAATAGCAAAAAATTTCAAATGCACATTCATACATATAATAATATAATGTTTGCCTTCACATCACCAGGAGCAAAACTAGATAAATCATTAAATAATGTTAAAAGGACCACCTACTTTTACAGTTCAAGGTCAAACATGTCACCTCATTGGTAGTTTGTTGCTTATGGCTGGCGATTCTTCTAAATTTCCACAACTTCACATCTACGATATAGGAAATGAAATTCAAAATAGGTTGGGAGGTGTAAGGTATAAAATTTAGAATCAAATAAAGGTCAAGTTTATGTTGACCAATGTTCCTAAAAAACTATATTACTACAAACCTTTTTTGGATGTTGATTTGTAGGTGTGAAAATTCTCTTGATATATAAATTGTCAAGAATATGAAAGACATGCTTGATCAACACAATGTCTTTGCAATAGCTTTTAGAATGGCTAAGGAAAGGTTTGATATCTGTAATGAAAATAATCTAAAACTCAAACTTATTTCTGACATAAAGATCGATGGGAGAATATATAACTTACCGACTATGTCTAAAGTAGCTGCTCTAATTGTTGGTGATATCGATAGCTCAAAAAATAGAGATATTATTCTTGAGAGACAAAGTGGTAAATTGTAAAGAATAAATGAGCTACATGCAAGCTATTTGGGCTTACAATATCCACTTCTATTTCCATATGGTGAGGATGGATACAGAGGTGATATTGCCACAAAAATAAACATGAATGTCAAGAAAGAAAAAGAAATAGGTTCACTATAAAGGAGTTTTTATGCTATAGATTGTAGACTAGAAAAGGGGAAGCTCAGACATTATTAAGATATTGAAGAATTTTTTAGCAACTTGTGGTTGATGGGTTTTCTGTTAAGTCTGGTTGCGTCCAAGTCACATTGGACTGTACCAAACAATTAAGTCCCTAAGGTTTTGATGTTAGTAAAGTATAAATTTTATGTGTTAACCTTTCATGCATAAGTTGTTAGTATATGGATGTCCTAGAGACAATCTTTTCATTAGATTAGGACGTACATGTACTTTTCATATTGTCATGAATAAATTATAAGCGCTCTTTATCTTGTTTCATATTTTGTCTCGATATTATTATTAATATATGAGTAACTGGATAAAACCCTTGGAATAGAATAGGTATCTCTTGAATATCAGTGATGAGATCACGATCATGAGGATTTATGGATACTAGATGTTTACTCCTAAATTTAAGTTCCTAGTCTAGAGACACTGAGAATGGGGATCAGCGATCTCGGGTAAGACTAGCATGGCTTATCTACTTGTATGCAGATACAAGGTAAAGACCTCATGAGCTACAGACATGGAGATGTCTTAGCTAAAGTCGTGGGTGGACCTATAAGGGTATAGCTCGCATTGAACGGACCCACAAAGAGACTCTATGAGGAAATCTCACAGATAGTATCATTAGAGTAGTCTCTTATTATTTGGGTGTGTCTTTCCTTAGACTAGAAGTTTTCACCTAGACTGTGTTCTAGAAGACATGCTTTGATTGTATACCTCGTTTGCCTGAAACATGGAGACACATAGGTATACCTTTGGGCATGTCCTGAAAGAATACGAGTCTAGGGTGACTAGCTGAAGGAATTCGTCAAATCTTTATGAGAGATTAGGTTATCGGTAAACCGGAGAAATTGGGATGACATGTACGGGACTTGAGAATCTATGCATAGTAAAAGAAATCATGAGATGATTTGCCTTTAGAGTCAGTAAAATTGGAGACTCCCTATTTCATATTAAAGCTTACCCTAGACCGCAAGGGCTGATACGTTTCCTTACCCTAGGTTTTATGGGAAGGTAACTGAGATGAAAGGAAATACATACGAAAACCAAATAGATTTAATAGGATGATCTTGTCATTTACCTAACTAGTTCTGGGGCAACAAAGCATTGCTAGTGCTATGTGTTGTCATTAAATGGGTAGAGGTCTTGTTGGACCCAAACTCATTTATGTCAGTAGCTATGTTGGGCCTAATGGGTCACACACTAACACTTTATTGTCATGACATTATAGCATTAAAGGTTTTGGGCCTAATAATGGTTGTTGGCCCAAGAAAGAGTTTAGAAACTTATCTTAAAGAAAAAGTGGCGCATGAATGGAGTTAATGGGCTTGGATAGTCCAAGACATTATATATTAATTTAAATAGTGAAATTAATTATCTGATATTTAAATTTGATAATTTAAAATTTGAATTTAAATATTTGAAATTAAATATTTGAATTTAAATATGAATTAACTATAGTATATAGTTTCATATCAAAAGGAGAAAATAAGAGCTAGATTTGAATTTGAATTCAACTAGTATCTTGTCATGATCATATCCTAGATTTTAGGAAGAATTTTGAGGGCTGATTAGAGGCTTATCATACGGCTAAATATTTGATTATTATTTGGCAAAATAAATTCCAAGTAATTGACTTGGTCTTAAGAAGATAAGATAGGAGGTTGTTGGCAATTTTTGAAATACAACAACTCTATCTTTTCTTCACGTGTGAGATGCTTAATGATAAGAATTTTATGGTTAAAAATCTGACCTAAAACTCTTCTACAAATATACTCTTGTGATCATAGTTCTCAAATAATGGTTTTTGAGAAAAACCCCATCTATCTTCCTCCTTTTCACGCGCCCCTTTGTGTGAGTTTTGGCTGAAAATTCAGCCACCAATATCATCTATTGGTGAGTCTCTTAGATAAGTAAAACACTTTAAAACCTAACCTTCTTCCTCTCCATTGTGCGCCTAGCTTGCCTCCTTTGGCGTTTGTTGGTGGCATTCAAGAAGTGTTCTTGAGTCTTGACAAGAAGTGGTGTGGATCAACATTAGAGGGCTTATATCTTCAAGCCTATTCTTGATCATCAATTTCGAATATAAACAAGGTAACATCTATGTCCTAAAGAATGATTCTTGAATGGTATGTGTGTTTCCGCTTTGAAAAAAAAATTTCTTCTCACATGTCTTTGGGCTTCAAGGCCCTATCTTTCATAAGTAACTGGCTTATCTATCTCTATGAGATATAAGTAGAAAGCAAGAGTAGAAAGGCCATGGAAAATAACTAAAGTATAAGTAATTGGATGATACTGCCTTAGGTCCAGTCCCAAGAAGACATGTGCTTTAGCACTTGATTCATAGTCCAAAGGCAATGGAACAGTTACTCGATCCATGGTTTAGTAATCAATTCATGCCATAGCGCACAAGAGGGAAGTTTTGAATTATTGTCTTGACATTCTTTATTTCTTTCGTCATGTGCTATTAACGTTGTATTTGAATTGTACACTGAAAGTCAGCTTTGAGAACAAGGTGACACTGGCAAGATATACTTCTATGAAGATACGCTACAAAAGATGTTTGTAGTCCCCACACTCTCTCTGCATAGTAATGTACCATATGTAAAGTGCCTAAGCTATTTGACAACGGCTAACTGGGATATCTCAATGGATTTAAACTCTGAAGTTTATGTAAAGCCATAAGATGTTCATAATGAAGTTGTCGAATCACTAGAGAGTTGTTTGACTGAAAACAAACAAAGTGCTATAACGCTATCAGTTTAGTTGGACAAAAGAAACTTGAGCGAATTGAGTGAACCTTAGCTTTGCTACGTTAGTAAGTTTCAATTATATTCAAACTTACTATGTAAACATTGTTGAATACAGGGGGAGCTTCATGAAGTTTGGAAGTCTTTGATACAAGATTGGTTTTGAGCTTTTAACATGCTTGAAGACTTGTAGTTGAAGAATTTTATGTAAAAGGAAAGCTATCTAATTGATCCTTGCATTCATTCATTTATTCATTGTTTTAACTAAGTTTTTTTCATTAAAATCAAACAAAACTTTTAACATTTAACTAAGGTTTTAATTTGATTCAAAGGTTTTTGGAAAAATTGTTTTTGTACTGTTGTAATCGATTACCTTAAATGTATAATCGATTATTTTGTTCTTAGTCTATTCTGGAAAAGCTTTCAAGAACAATGTAATTGATTACTTATCGGAATAATCAATTATTTGACCTTTGTTTTCATATAAACTGCTTTGTTGAACATTTTAATCAATTATTATTGGGTAGTAATCGATTACAAAGCTATACATGTTTTTAAGTCTCTTTGGAAGAATCGATTACCAAGGCATTGTAATCGATTACATAGGCTTAGTTGAAAAAGCCATCTTCCTGTCATAATCGATTACCAAATGTTATAATCGATTACATAGTTCATTCTGTTTTTTAAAGCTTCCTGGTTTAATCGATTACCAGACGGAATCGATTACATAGTGTATTTTGATATTTTGAAGCTTCTTGTCTTAATCGATTACAAGATGAAATAATCGATTATTTTGCTCGTTGCTCATGTCCAGAAACTTTGTAGAACAGTTTAATCGATTACAAGGTTAATTTAATCGATTACATAAGCATTGTAATCGATTATTAGGTGCGTTTAATCGATTACTGACAGTTACAAAAGTTTGTTATAAATAAAACCAAGGCTCAACTTGTTTTGCAGCTTGATCAATTCGTATTTGGAGCATACACAAGCTTTCTAAACACTTCCAAAGTGATTTTCTAAGTTCTTTAAGTTCTTGCATCAACTAAAACACTCATGGATTTTTGAGTGATTCTTTAAAGCAACAAATTTCTTTCAAAGGTTAAGGAAGAAGAATGTTCTGAGATTATTTTTGTCTTTCAACCTGAATTCTTCATTCATTTGCATATCATTCACTGAATCATCAGGTTGTTTCTTTCCTTATCTCTTTGATTGTAATTCTGTTTAAAATTCTGTTGTGATTGGCTATTGTAATTGGATTCTTCTTGCTTGGGACTAGAGAAGGGTTCTCTAGCTTAAAGATTAGAGTAGTATTCTCTGAATCTTTCTCCTTAGAAGTCTAATAGGGTTTTAGATTTGTTCTTTATCTAGGGTTGATAAATGGGAGGTTCTTGTAAAAGCTTGTAAATATATTTTATAATAGTGGAACTCTAATTCAGTGTGAATTAGAAGACACTGGATGTAGCTTCATGTTTTGAAGTGAACCAGTATAAATTGCTTATGTTCTTATTTCTATATCTCTATTCTCATCTTAGTCATTGATCTTTAATTCTTTGAATCATATTCATTGCTCAACAAGTTCTGTTTTGATCTATTGAGTTCTTGGATGTAGCTATTTGATTGAGTAAAAGGTTTCTTGGTTTTTGAAAGTGATAAAGATCCTGAAACTCTGATTTGAATTTAATTTTAAAATACCAAGGTTCAACCAATTCACCCCCCCTCTTGGTTGTTGTAAAGTGCCTATTATTTTCAATTAGCATCAAGAGCTGGTTCTTGAGAGTTATTCAAGATCACTAGTTTAGAAAAATGAATACCTCACAAATAACCTTTAAGTAGGGGTGTTCGCGGGTCAGTTCGGATAGGTTTTGGCCAAATTTAGGACCCTACCCAATCAAATTTGATCGGTTCAGTTCGATTCGATTTTCAAAAAAAAAAATTGAAACCCAACCCAACCCAACCCGTTCATGAACAGTTCGGTTCGGTTCGGATCACCAGGTTACCCATTTAATTTTTTTTTAGAACTACTATTTTATATCACGATTCTTTCAAATATCTCATACAATTAACACAATATTTTGAATTGACGTCCAAGTATCTGTAGTAAGTGAAACCATTTGTTTATTTGCAGACAACACATGCTTCAACTTCTCCTTTTCATCATTTAACACATGCATGCAATATCTAGCAATAGTGACACGAGAAGGAATTTTAAATTTAGGTTGAGCATCTTCCATGAACATCCTAAACCCTTCATTTTCAACAAACTTAAAGGCAAGTTCATCAATAATGATCATCTTTGTAAGTGCTATTAGAGTCCGCTCTTGATTAAAATCAACAAGTTTCATGCTAACTTTATTAGGGTCACTCTCACTATCACTTCCAAAAATAATTGTCTTTTGCTTTTTATCAACTTGCCTATATGGGTTTTTCTTACATTGTTGGAACACATGTCTTCTCAAGTTAGAGGTTTCATAGACAGAACTAGCTACTGCATATGATGCATTACAATACTTGCAATAAGCCCTACCATCTTCCTTCTTAGTAAAATGTTCCCAAACATTAGAAGGGGGTCTAGCAGATTTTTTTTCCTTACCTCTACTTGTGCAGATTCAGATTGTTGTCCTTGCCCTTGTTGTGGTGGAGTTTCATGTCCTTGTGGTTGTGAAAAA
>PYAF01005768.1:324282-338026 GCA_007407185.1 Glycine tomentella
GAAAGTTATAAATCTAAACTATTATTCTTCTACAAATAAGCATCACACAGTTAGTGGTAAGTTACTTTAAATTTTATTAAGTTAGATTTGAGTTATTATTTATAAAAACTAGAATCAAAGTCACACAATCATTCATATAACACATCTTGGTTTCTTTGAGTCATTACCATCAACACTTAGTAAACAAAGCTTGAATCTTCATTAAAACAAATATTAATCTCAACATAATTAATACTTAAACTATGTTTATCAAAGGACTTCCCCATACCTTGCTTTCTCCTTTAAAATTGAATAGCCTTGCTCCTAGGGTTGCTAGTGCTTCACGTGAGGTTTCTAAGGGTGTAGACCTTTGCTTTGGTTTAGGTAAAAGGTAGAATTAGAAAGAAATGGAATGGAAAGGCTTTGGAGTGGTTTTGGCACGTTGAAACCCTTTTAGGACAGCCTAATTTCGTTCCCACTCCTATTTATACTGTGGTGATTCTTGATTTTTATTACAAATATCATCCAAGGTCATGATGGCTAACTTTTACTAGGTTTCTTCTTATTGGCTATTGATTTCTAACCATCCAAGTGTCCTTATTCTTGATTTTTCTCAAGGTTTCTTCATTCTTCTTGATGGTACATGTGCCCTAGCTTGCTTGGAGAGCAAATTTCACCAATTCACGTGGAGTAGCCAGGCTTTTAAGTGAATTTCGTGCTTTCTTCATTTCTTGAATTTTCCCAAAACCCGTTTTAATAAAATATTGATTCTGGATTCATTAACCATTGGATCTCCTTAAAATTTTAAAGGTGTACTCCTATCCCATATATCTAACTTTGGACCGTTGGGATCTTTGAAATAATGTCTACAAATGTCCGTAAAATTTGCTTCAAATATCTCTTAAGCATTTATAACCTAGCTTTCCATATGCTTTAATCCTATTGGCTAGTAAGTCTCATTCCTACAAGTCTCTAATTTCTACACCCTTCTCCCTTTTTCTTCTCTTTCACGTGGAATACTAAGGCTTGGAGAGCAATCCGCATTTGTTTCCTCCGTTGGAATGCTAGCTTTGAATGTAAAAATCTCTTTTAAAGTCATGATAGCTTACTTTCTACTTGGACCAATGGGAAATTTCCAAGCTTCTTGACTCTCCATGTGGCCCATCTTGAAGTTTCTTAAAGCTTTCTCCATAGATCTTGCATCATACGGTTAAGGCTTTATCCAAATAGATCTAATTTTCCTTTATTACTTATAATAGCTAGATTCTAATTTCTTATTGGTCCAGTTTGTCTTGAATGATTAAAATTACTAAACCAACTCATTTAGAACACTTATTCCTCCCATAATTAAGAGAAAATTTTGTAGATTGTATCTATCATTTTTCTATGTTTTTCAGATACTTAAGTTAGTCTATATTGAGTTCTTTTCAAAAATTTCTATTAAAATTTCTAAAAATTCTAATTCATATTTTCTTGTCAACTGCTTTGTTACTAATTTGTTCTCTAGGAGTATATTGTCCTTTCCTCAGGGTTCCTACAGGATTCCAAAATTATCTAGCCACTTTTAGGTAAAAGGGCATTTTGGTCATTTTCCACCCTCGGGACCTAAATATCATTTCTGAAATTGTCCAAGGATATTTTGGTAATTATCCTTCTAAGGGTATTCTTGTAATTTCTAGTTTATAGGAAGGGTGTCATAGTCATTATTCATATCTTTGTAATCTTGCTTATAAAATTCTTTAATTACCTATTACTAATTGTTTTTAAAACATTGCATTAACCACAGATATAATGCACATAGAAATATTAGGGTGTTACAGTACCTTGATAGTGGATGCTTTAGACATATGACTGGAGACATGTCCATGCTTGCGAACTTAACACTTAAAGATGGTGGATATGTAGCTTATGGGGATAATAATAAAGGCAAAATCATTGGAGAAGACAACATTGGAGACAGCTTCAAAACAAAGATCAAGAATGTTGTTTTTTATGTAGAAAGTTTGAAGCATAATCTCTTAAGCATAAGTCAACTCTATGACAAAGGATTTAAAGTCACATTCAATGAAAACTGTTGCATGATTTGTGATGGGAAAAGTGGTGAAGTAATTCATATAGGTAAAAGGAAAGGTAACATTTACTTACTTTCAATTGATCATGCATTCTTCCATAACACTTCTTGTCTTATAAGCAAGATTGATGAATCTTGGCTATGGCATAGAAGGGCTAGTCACATAAACATGCACCACATGAACAAGCTTATTAGAAAAGATTTAGTAATTGGGTTGCCCAAACTCAAGTTTGAAAAGGACAAACTTTGTGATGCTTGTCAAAAGGGAAAACAAACCAATTACTCTTTTCAAAGTAAAAACATTGTTTCCACCTCTAGATCACTTGAATTACTGCACATTGACTTGTTTGGTCGTTCTAGAACAATGAGTTTGGGTGGCAATTATTATGGGTTTGTCATTGTGGATGATTACTCTAGATTCACTTGGACTCTTTTTTTGAAATCCAAAAGTGATGCTTTCCTTGCATTTAGAAAAATGGCTAAACTTGTACAAAATGAAAAAAAGGTAGCAAAATTATCTTAATAAGAAGTGATCATGGTGGTGAATTCCAAAATGAACATTTTGAAAAATTCTATGAAGAAAATGGAATTATTCACAATTTTTCAGCTCCAAGAACAACTCAACAAAATGGTTTTATGGAGAGGAAAAATAGATCTCTTGAAGAATGAGCAAGAACTCTTCTTAATGAGACAAGTTTGCCTAAATATTTTTGGGCTGATGTTGTATGTACAGTTGCTACACTTTGAATAGATTACTTATAAGGCTTATTTTAAAGAAAACCCCTTATGAGATATACAAAGGTAGAAAACCCAACATTTCTCACTTGAGAGTTTTTGGCTGCAAGTATTTTGTATTAAACAATGGGAAATAATCACTTGAAAAATTTGATGCTAAGGCTGATGAAACAATTTTCCTTGGATATTCATTACATAGTAAAGCTTATAGAGTATTCAATAAAAGAACAATGTGCATGGAAGAATCTATACATATAATTTGTGATGAGTCTAATCCCTCTATAGAGGAAAAGAAGTGTGATGTAGATGCAGGCCCAATGGAAGAATTTATTCAGCCAAATGATTCCTTAAATAAAGAGAAAGAAGAATCAAGTGCTAAGCAAAACCATCAACAACTGTTTAAGAGCCTAAAGATTGGAGAACAACAAGAGACCTATCGCTTGACGACATCATAGGTGAAGTTTCAAAGGGAGTATCTACTAGATCTTCATTAAGAAACCTATGTTGTAATATGGCTTTTGTTTCTCAAATTGAACCTAAGAATATTGATCAAGCCTTGAATGATGAACATTGGATGCTTGCCATGCATGATGAATTAAATCAGTTTAAGAGAAATGATGTTTGGGAACTTGTTCCTAGACCATCCTCTCTCAAACCTATTGGTTCAAAATGGGTTTTTAGAAATAAACTTGATGAAAGTGGAATCATAGTCAGAAATAAAGCTAGATTGGTTGCTAAAGGTTACAACCAAGAAGAAGGCATAGACTATGAAGAAACTTATGCTCCAGTTGCAAGATTGGAAGTAATCAGGTTATTGCTTGTAACGTCTCAATTTACCATCTTGTTATTATTGATTTTTAATGAAAATTCTTTTCGATTTGCTTAAAAATACTAAACCACAATTTTTCATTACTAAGAAATATTCATAATTCTGAAGTAACATATAATAAGATTACAAAAGATTTTTTCTCACTGATTGATATTTATAAATCTGATGTACAATAAAATACATACTGGTATCAATTCTATTACATAGTACAAACAACTAAGACACTCCGTAACAAAGAAATACATCTTCAAACATAACCTCTTCAAAATATTACATCTTCAAACAAAATTCTCTTCTTGTAGACAGCTAATAGTCTCTCTTTGCTGTTCATCTGCTCGCCCGAATAAAATCGAGGTCATAACATGTGCCAACCACAGATACAAAGTACAGGGTAAGTTCATGACAAACATAATTTAAACAACAGAATACATACAATGTATAGATAGTCATAACAACATCCTCAAAAATTATATGATGCATGATTCTCTTTTTATTTTAACACGGTCTAGCTCCCGCCAGGCAAAATATCAAATTAACACGGATTAACCCCCGCCAGGCAAAATATCAAAATAACACAGATTAACCCCTGCAAGGCAAAATATCAAATTAACGCAGATTAACCCCCGCCAGGCAAAATATCAAATTAACACGGATTAACCTCCGCCAGGCAAAATATCAAAATAACACCACTTCTCAATTACTGTCTCATGTGCTTTAGTCAGAAACTTAACATTAATCAAGTACAGAACTCAGCTTATTACTCATGTACAAAAACTTAACATATCATCCATGTACATCGATTCATAGAAACACATGAAGTTCATAGAGATTTATAAAACACTTAGCAACACATGAACTTCATAGAAATTCATAGAAACACTCAACAACACCTGAACTCCAAACATTTATTTAAACAAAACAACACTCAACATTTATTTAAGTATAAATTCCCCTATACATACTTATTCAAACACAAGTAATACTTAAATTATCTTTACCATAAAACTTTCCCATACATACCTTGTAACCTCTTAATAAGCTTGTCTTTTTCTTCCTTCAAAGCTTGACAAACTTTCCCTAAAGATGCTAGCCTTTTCTACACGTGATCTTCAAGGAGATGTGGAGTCTTTTTCTCTTGATTTAGGCTTTAATAAGGGAAGAATGAAAATGAAATGAAAGAGGTATGAGGGAGAGCTTCACGTGAAAGTGTGTAGGGAAATGTCTTGGGAAAATGACTTGCACTTAAGGACCTCTTCACCCCCTTTATATAGTGGTTGGAAAATGATATAATATTCATGGACATTTCTACCCTTCCTAACTATTTACTCTCATTTGGTTTCATTGTAACTAAATTCCATGTCATTCCATTTCATTTTAACTAGATTCCTTATGATTCCTTTACTTTATAAGAAAAATCTTCTAGGTTTATCATGCACCTTACAAGTGTTCTACCACCTGTCTTCATCATAAGGCTTCCTTTGACAAGTGTCCAGGTTTAGTTGGCATGTCTTGAAGCTTCTCCAATTTTCCTACTTGTTCACGTGAACTACCAAAGGAGACAAAAGCAGATTTTTCTTCTCATCTTGTGTACATGTGTTATGGCTTCTTCCAAGTGTCTCTTCACTTTTCATGACCTTTACAAGTGGCTTATTCATGAATCTTCTTCTTCCTTCTACACCATTCTACACGTGAACTTAAGCTAAAGGGGAAAGGAAGACAAATTTTACTTCCTTGAATGCTACATGTGTCATTTTTGATGATGAATAAAAATCTAATTCTAATTATAGTTTTCCACATGGCATTTTCTTGTAAGAAGTCAAGTTTGATTTGAACTCTTTTACCTAATAATAGAACTCTAGAGATCTCCAAAAATTGACTTCAATGACCGTTAAAATTACTTACAAGCAGAGTGATACACATCTTTGCATACGAGACTGCTTTTCTCTTAATTCTGATTGGTCTGTACTATTTTTTATCATCAAAATTACTAGACCATTTTATTAAATAGATCTGGACACCCCACAATTTAGAGAAAATTCTATAGGTTCTATTTATTATTTTTCCATATTTTTCCAATGCTTGAATTCTTCTGACTAATGTTTCAAAGTTGTCACCATATAAAATTCATAGAAATTTTATTCTAGAGTTTCTTGTTACAAACTATTTTGATATTCTGCCAGTCAAGAGTATTTTGTAATTTCGTCAGTTTCTCACAAAATCTCTAAGGATATCTGGTCATTTCTGGCTTGAAGGGTATTATGGTAAATTCATCATTCATTCTAGGGGCATATTTGTCATTTCAACTATAAAATATCTAGCCAAAAATATGTAAGGGTATTCTTGTCATTTCCAAAATAACCAAGGGCATTTATATAATTTCCATCTTAAAATATCTCACTAAAATATCTAGGGGTATTTTTTGTAATTTTCAAAAATATCTAAGGGCATTATCGTCATTTTCACCTTAAGGGCATTTCTGTAATTTCTGATTTAAGGAAAGGGTAATATGGTCATTTCTCTTCAAACATTTCCTTAATGTCTCTAATTGATATTTCACCCAATTAATTCAAATATAGATTAGCCAAAATTTCTCATAATCTAATACTTACATCAAGAATAATTCATATAACGTATATTTGCAGTTATTGAAATTTCAGGGTGTTACATTGCTTGCTTATGCATGTTTAATGAATTTCAAACTCTTTCAAATGGATGTTAAAAGGGCCTTTTTAAATGGATACATTGAGGAGGATATATATGTTGAACAACCTTCTAGTTTTACTGATTTTGAACATCCTAACTATGTTTTTAAACTCAAAAAGGCCCTTTATGGTTTGAAGCAAGCTCCTAGATCATGGTATGAGTGACTAAGCAAGTTTCTACTTGAACAATCTTTCACAAGGGGCCATGTTGACAAAACCTTGTTCATCAAAAGGCATAAGAATGATATCTTATTGGTTCAAGTTTACGTTGATGATACAATTTTTGGTTCAGCTAATCATTTGCTGTGTAAGGAATTTTCCTCAGCTATGCAGAAAGAATTTGAAATGTCAATGATGGAAGAATTAACATTCTTTCTTGGACTTCAAGTGAAGCAAATGAAGAATGAAACATTTCTCTATCAATCCCAATATTGCCTTGAAGTAATTAAGAAATTTGAAATGGAGAAAAACAAAGATGCTGCAACTCCAATGGCAACATCAACATATCTTGATTCAGATGAAAATAGAAAGAAGGTTGATGAGTCAAAATTCAGAGGAATGTTTGGATCTTTGTTATACTTGATAGCTAGTAGACCTGATATAATGCTAAGTGTGCTTGTGTGCAAGATATCAAGCAAATCCAAAAGAGTCTCATCTTATAGCAGTCAAAAGGATCATCAAATATCTCAAGGCTACACCAAAAGTTGGTCTTTGGTATCCCAAAGGTGCTTCAATTAATATTATTGGATATTCTGATTCTGACTTTGCATGTTGTAAGTTAGATAGAAAAAGTACAAGTGGCACTTGTCATCTTCTTGGAAGTTCGTCGATCTCATGGCATTGCAAGAAACAATCTTGTGTTGCTTTGTCAACTGCTGAAGCTGAATATATCTCAGCTGGAAGTTACTGTGTACAAAGCTAATGGCTGAAGTAACAAATGCAAGATTTTGGAGTTGAACTGAAGGAAATACCTTTGCTATGTGACAACACAAGTGTTATTAACATATCTAAGAATCCAATAATGCATTCAAGGACCAATCATATTGAGATAAGGTATCATTTCCTCAGAGATCATGTTCAAAAAGGTGATATCAAAATTGATTTCATTGATACTCATAACCAACTAGCTGATATATTCACTAAACCATTGGCTAGAGATAGATTTTATGCACTTAGAAATATACTAGGTATTCTTGATGAATCCAATATATGCTAGCCTGTTTAAAGTGTGCCTTTCCATGCTAAAATTAAACTTCCTTACTGCCTTCATCATTAAAACTGCTAAAAATATGTATTGATCTGTAAAAAGCTCACAATTCTGATAAATTTACTGTAATAATCGATTACACTTTGTATTAATCGATTAAAATCATTAAAACCCACATTGATTATCCAAATTGAGCTTCAGTAAACGATTACAGCAATCCAGTAATCAATTATTCTTTGTTTTGAAAAACTGATACTCACTGGAGTAATGGATTACGAAACAGGATAATTGATTACCATGAACAAAATGTGTTTTTCAGTTTAAATGTTTCACTGGAATAATCAATTACAACCAATTGATAATCGATTACATATGTGGTTAAAATTTTTAAACTTTTCTGGAGTAATCGATTACCGGTCGAATTAATCGATTACATAAGCTTTGATACTTGATTGAATTCCCAAAATTCTGATATAATCGATTACATTGACATATAATCGATTACAAGTCATCTTCAACCTCTGGGTGCTTGTTAAATAATCGATTACCTTACGGGATAATCAATTACTAAGTGTTATTTCAGTGTACTAAATGTGCAAAATAGTCGATTACAATTAGCATTTAATCAATTATTTAGTCTGTTGGTGCGTTTTCTGACAGTTTTTTTTAAATGTAACTGCCCAACCAAATCTAAATGAAATCCAAGGCCACTAAAGTGCCTTAACTACCTCCAATAGCTATATTTTTTTAAAAAATAAGGACATTAGGAGCATCAATTTGGCCTATAAATAGTGCCTTGCATCATTGAAAAGCTTTGCACTATTAATCTACACTCCCTTTTACTCTGAGTTTTCCTCTGTGTCTTTGTGTCTAAACTTCTTTGAAAATGTCTAACCCCACACCAAAATGTGCTAGACCCTCCAAAAGGAAGGTAGGAGAATCATCATCTAATCCTCCTCCTCCTCCTCCCCCAAATAGGTTAGACCTATGATTTTCTAATGAGTCTGGCAAAATAAATTATCTGCAGTTCATTGCCACCAAACCTGTGTGTTCACCCAAATATCTTGACCTGGATTGGTTTATAAGGGAAGGATTCAATTCCCTACATATTTAGAAACTCAAGGTTTTAGGAAATTTTTAGAGTTAAAGGGTATATTCTACCCAGAATTGGTAAAGGTATTCTATGCCTGTGCCAAAGGTTCTATTAATGGAACTATGAAATCCAAGGTGAAGGGTGTCACCATGGAGATGACCCATGAAGTCTGGGAATCAGTTGCTGGACTTATATGTGAGGGGGCTAGAAAAGTTGATGAGGAACCAGAGGGTTACAACAAATTAGACACCTACAGGGAGATGCTTCATAACCCACATATGCAACTTAGGAACAGATTGGGTACTGGGCCAATGACACCTGAGGATAAGTTGCTCCATTATATAATTACTCATGTGATAACCCCTAGGGCCACTAATCATGCCCAAGCCACTAATGAGGACCTACAATTAGTGTATGGTCTAAAGAACTCTATTCCTACGAATTGGGTTCTATTCTTGAAGAAATTATGCTCAAATATAAGAGACTTGTCAATTATCCCTTTCCATATCCTGTTCTGGTTTCTAGGATCATAGATCACTTCAACATTGATGTAACTGATGAAGTTATGGACCACACCAACTCCAGTAACAGCCTTATCCAAAGTAAGCATCTTACAAAGCTAGGCATGATGAAGACACCACAAGGATGGGTGATGGCAGGTCAACAACCAGTGCCTCAACCTCCTGTTGCTGCTGGTGTTCAAGAAGAAGCTTTTGAGGATGAAGAAGGGGACCCCAATCAGCCCATGTATACCCAGTTTGAATCCCTGATGCTGCAGAAGATGAATCGACTTCTTCAAATGCATCATGACTTTAGGACTGAGACTAGTGTCTCCTTAGATGAAATAAAAGATAGGCTAGATATTCTAGAGGCCACTTTAAAGATTGATTATTCTGCCTCTTTCTAAAAAGGCCTATGTTTAGATTTTTATACTTTGTTTTTATTTGTTTATTTCATGATCATTTTAATTATGTAATGGTTCCTCCTTGATAATATACACTTCCATTCGGTTTCTCCTTTCATTATCTGTTGTGCACTTTACACTTTTGTCTTTGACAAACCAAATAGGGGGAGAAATGATTAATTTTTGACAAACTCTGCATACTACTCTGTTCATCCCTATTTTTTGTTCAAAATGTTGCCCAAAATTTGACTTGAATGGATTATGAAATTTAGGGGGAGCTAAGTGTTTAAAATGAATCAATTATACCCATAATACTTGTAAATGATGATTAAATGGAATCAGATGCTTTAACACTTGTTCTTTGCAAAGAAGGTGTAAATTTTCAGGTCCAAAAAAATTCAAAGTCTTCCATGGTAAATTTCTCTTAAAAGCTTCAAGTTCAACAATTGGTCAATCAAGAATTTGGCATGTTTAAAGCCAGAAAGGGAGAGATTGTTGAATACAGGGGGAGCTTCATGAAGTTTGGAAGTCTTTGATACAAGATTGGTTTTGAGCTTTTAACATGCTTGAAGACTTGGAGTTGAAGAATTTTATGTAAAAGGAAAACTATCTGATTGATCCATGCATTCATTCATTTATTCATTGTTTTAACTAAGTGTTTTTCATTAAAATCAAACAAAACTTTTAACATTTAACTAAGGTTTTAATTTGATTCAAAGGTTTTTGGAAAAATTGTTTTTGTACTGTTGTAATTGATTACCTTAAAGGTATAATTGATTATTTTGTTCTTAGTCTATTCTGGAAAAACTTTCAAGAACAATGTAATTGATTACTTATCGGAATAATCGATTATTTGACCTTTGTTTTCATATAAACTTCTTTGTTGAACACTTTAATCAATTATTATTGGGTAGTAATCGATTACAAAGCTATACATGTTTTTAAGTCTCTCTGGAAGAATCGATTACCAAGGCATTGTAATCGATTACATAGGCTTAGTTGAAAAAGCCATCTTCCTGTCATAATCGATTACCAAATGTTGCAATCGATTACATAGTTCATTCTATTTTTTAAAGCTTCCTGGTTTAATCGATTACAAGACGGAATCGATTAAATAGTGTATTTTGATATTTTGAAGCTTCCTGTCTTAATCGATTACAAGACGGAATAATCGAATATTTTGCTCGTTGCTCATATCCAGAAACTTTGTAGAACAATTTAATCGATTACAAGGTTAATTTAATCGATTACATGAGCATTGTAATCGATTATTAGGCACGTTTAATAGATTACTAACACTTACAGAAGTTTGTTATAAATAGAACCAAGGCTCAACTTGTTTTGCAACTTGATGAATTCATATTCTGAGCATACACAAGCTTTCTAAACACTTCCAAAGTGATTTTCTGAGTTCTTTAAGTTCTTGCATCAACTAAAACACTCATGGGTTTTTGAGTGATTCTTTAAAGCAACAAATCTCTTTCAAAGGTTAAGGAAGAAGAATGTTCTAATATTGTTGTTGTCTTTCAACCTGAATTGTTCATTCATTTGCATATCATTCACTGGATCATCAGGTTGTTTATTTCCTTATCTCTTTGATTGTAATTCTGTTTACAAATTCTGTTGTGATTGGCTATTATAATTGGATTCTTCTTGCTTGAGACTAGAGAAGGGTTCTCTAGCTTAAAGATTAGAGTAGTGTTCTCTGAATCTTTCTCCTTAGAAGTCTAATAGGGTTTTATATTTCTGTTCTTTATCTAGGGTTGATAAAGGGGAGGTTCTTGTAAAAGCTTGTAAGAATATTTTATAATAGTGGAACTCTAATTCAGTGTGAATTAGAAGACATTGGATGTAGTTTCATGTTTTGAAGTGAACCAGTATAAATTGCTTGTGTTCTTATTTTTATATCTCTATTCTCATCTCAGTCATTCATCTTTAATTCTTTGAATCATATTCATTGTTCAACAAGTTCTGTTTTAATCTATTGAGTTCTTGGACTGAGCTATTTGATTGAGTAAAAGGTTTCCATGTTTTTGAAAGTGATAAAGATCCTGAAACTCTGATTTGAATTTAATTTTAAAATACCAAGGTTCAACCAATTCACCCCCCTCTTGGTTGTTGTGAAGTATTCCTATTATTTTCAAACACTCTCTAAGTAATTAGAATGCATATTCTACCAAACATTTATTGTTTGTGAAAGCTAGGAGTGGCTTCGTGACAAAAAAATACTTGGGTCTTAATCTCAGGGGGAGATTAAGGGTAGTACCAGAAGTGGCCTTGAGAGTACTTGTTGTAGCCAGAAGTTGCATAGAGAATATTTGGTTGTAATTAAAGTTTTGATTAGTGGAACTTCAAGTTTTGAAAGAGAATTAGACGTAGCCCACGAGTTGGGGTGAACTAGTATAAAATCTCTGTGTTTTCTTTACTGCTTCTATATAACTTGTTCCTTTCTATAGTTTACTTCTATACTATTGTATCCAAATTTTGTGATTCTTTTTTAACACAAAGTGATTTCGATCCCCTTGGTCAAAATCGTCCATTGATATATGTATGAGAAAAGCTTTCAAAGGACAAAGTTTTTATCCATCACACTATTCAACCTCCTCTTTCTAGTGTGTTTTGGGTACTTCATATTCCATGATGGAGTTAGAGAGGTTGTACTATACCAAAACTGATCAAAAACAGTTAAGAGTTGATAAATATTCTATGTTGCATAATTCACATGATCAAAGCCAATCTCAACCATCAAATTTAGGAAAACGAATTATCTTGCCATTTACTTTTGTTGGGAGTAGAAGATACATGGATCAACTATATTTTGATGGCATGGCAATATTCAGTTATGTCGCATTTCCAGATTTATTCTTGACTTTTACATGTAATCCACAGTGGCTAGAAATACAAAGAGTTTTAAGTTCACTTAATCTGCAAGCATAAGATCGGCCTAATATAGTAGCAAGAGTATTTAAGATCAAGCTTGATCAATTGCTAACTAACTTAAAGAAGAATGAAATTTTTAGGAAAGTACATGCATGAAAATTAAGCTTTATGCCCTATTTAATCTTATATTATAATAAGTGTATAACAATTCAAATTATCTTAATGTACTAATCGTGCTTATTATTTACAAATTTTATCCTCGGATATTTACACTATTGAATTCCAAAATAGAGGTTTACCTTATGCTCACATTCTTCTATTCTTACATCCTTCCAACAAGTATCCAACTCCTGAAGATATAGACAAAATTATCTCAGCTGAGCTGCCAAATCAAAAGGAAAATCCAATTTTACATGAGTACGTCAAGAATCATATGATAGATGGTCTATGTGGATTAGCTAATAGATGTTCACCATGCATGAAAGATGATAAATGTTCTAAATGTTTTCCTAAAAAGGTTCTAACATACAATTATTGTTGACCAAGATGGTTACCGATATAGAAGAAGAAATAATGGGAATGCCATTGAAAAGAATGATGTCATGCTTGATAATCATTATATTGTCCCTTATAATCCAAAGTTGCTGCTAAAGTTCAAAGCACATATCAATTGTAACGCCTCTCTTTACTCTCTCGTGCTTGGTTTATTTTAGATAAAATATTGTGTCCACTTTTGTTAGAACCAAATTAGTTGAAATTCTTTTCGCTTTGCTTGCTGAATTTATGATTTATCAGTACCATAAATGATTTTCCTCACTACGGTTCATGCAAATAAAATTCAGTAACACATATTGAATTGTTAACAGTCCAAGTACAGTCCAAACAGTTTTATACAGACATCTTATTATAATACAGTGTGGCATCAAATACAGATAAATTAAAAATCACAAGCACAACATAAGGTACATCCAGCCTCTTCATTAATTCTTCCTCACTGGTTTCCATAGCTTACTGATTCTCTGCTCGCCCAAATAAATCGGGGTCATCACAGGTGTCAAACCACAGACACAATTCGGGTAAGTATATGATAGTCAAGGTTTGAATAAAATATACGTAATAAAATACACACCCTGAATAATATTTATAAATAACCACACAGAAGATTCCCCCACAAATTAAATTACAGCACACGAATTAAGTCATACAATTTACTCATCAACAGATATTCCTCATACTCATCATGTATAGGATGCATGCTCATCTTTTTATATGATGCATGACTGAGATCTCAGAGGCCTAGTCAGAGGTACCAAAATTTAGAATAGTTTCACCCACTCCAGTGAA
>PYAF01005768.1:338126-370921 GCA_007407185.1 Glycine tomentella
CAGGGGTAAAATCGTCATTTTCAAAACTGTTCAAGATATCTCTGAAATTGTTACCCTGGAGGTATTCTTGATCATTTTCAAAACATCCAAGATATTTATAAGATTTTCTCTTTAAATTATCTGATTAAAATATTTGACTAAACTACCTAGGGTATTTTGGTCATTTACCAAAATATCCTGGGGTTATTTGCGTCATTTCCCCCAAATCTTCTATACTGCCTCTGATCAATATTTTATCCTAGTAATTGACTGTGATTCCAAAATTTTGGGGTGTTACATCAATGTTGAGAGATTATATTTTCATTTACCAGGGAACATTCTATTCTTTTTAATGATGATGAATGTAACGCCCTGAAATTTCGATAACTGAAATAGATGTTTGATGTATTTCTTGAATTATTTAATTAATTGATTAATTTAGATTAGTTGAAGTGTTGTGTGAATTATCCTTGTGCAACTGCTTGGTGTGGATGTTAGGTTATGTGGAGTTTGATTGATTTGCATTGGAACTGTGTGATTTCGAGATTGACCCAAAACCTATTTCGGTAAACCCACGATCTCGGATTCGTTAACCGTTGGATCGCCTTCCAATTTGGATGGTAGGCTAGCAACCCATTTCCAATTTGGAGTGTGAGCTATGACCTTTGCACAAAAGCAGTGAAATAAGTTGGAGCAGGGATTCGTCTAGAACTCGCCGAGGCATGTTTAAGCTGGGCAAGCTCGCCCAGGCGAGCAAAATTTCACCTGGGCGAGTTTTGCAAGTTACAAATATGACCAACAACGAGAAAGACCTCATTTTTCACTCACTCTCTCTCTTTCTCTCTCTCCAAAACTCTCACCAAAACCCTAGAACCTCTTCCTCCATAACCCACGACCATCGGTGACTGCCACGAGTTGTCGCCACTTGCCACCGGACCATCGCATAGAGACACCTTAATCAGAGAGGAATCTCCAAAACTCAACTCAAAGATTTGGTAGAGAATGAAGCCTTCAACCCTCCCTTCGTGGTTTCTTCGAGGTAACCGTGTTTTCTATGCTTTCACCTAGTTAGATTGAGAATCTGTTAGTATCTTTTGTGATTTGGGTACCGTTATTGGATGTTTTGACACTTCCTTTGAAAAACCTTTGAAAATGAGATGTTGTAAAAGTTGTCTTTTTATAAAATTGATGTCATTTTCGTGACTTTCACTAAACCCTGGTCACATTGACGTTATTGGAATTTCAAAATGACGTCTTTTTGATGTGGACTCTAAAAACACTATTTTAGTCCTTTTTAAATTTGAGTGAGTGTTTGTGAAAACAATATACACACACAATTAACCAAGAGAGGGGTGAATTGGTTAAAACTTGACCTTTTAAAATTCTTGTAAGAATCAGGGTTATAAGATCGTATCACAATTAAAACCAAGAATGCTTCAATCAATCAAACCACTCAGCTCAAGAAAACAATTTCAGAAGCTTCTACTTGTTGAGTAAGAAAGATTTCACCAAATAGTCTCAAATTAAGATAGCAAGAAGAGAATAAAGAAAGTAATCAACTCAAGAACTTATACTAGTTCACCCCTCAAAAGAGAAGCTACATCCAGTTTCTTCTAACCTAAACTTTGATTAGAGTTCCACTATTCACAAAAATTCAGTTCTTACAAGTTTACAACATTCACCCTTTATCAATCCTAGATAAATAACAGAAATCTAAAACTCCCTTTAGACTCCTAGTGACAAAGACACAGAGAGAACCTTCTCTACTCTTCACTTTAGAGAATCTAGAAAAGCTTGAAGAATCTTTTGTAATAGCAAGAAACAAATAGAAAACTAGAAATGAGTAATACTCATAAACAAATGGAGAGAAATAACCTAATGATCCACAATATATGAATGAATATGGTTACCAATCTTGATCAAGGTTGAAAGGAAAACAGGTTTCAAACCAAACTCTCCAAGAGCTTCTTTAAAAACTTGTCCTAGAAGAAACCTTTCAATGAAGCATGAATATTGGAATTTGTGGATAAGTGCTTTGTGACTCATAATATCTCTTCTCACTTCAGAAGGATTTTGAAAGCTTTGAAAATTCGTAATGTAATGATCTATCTTTTCAAAAGACTTAACAACTTTATATAGAAAAACTGTTGTAACTAAATGTAATCAATTAATACGTCCATGTAATCAATTAATTGTTTATTTAATCGATTAATTTGTTATTGAGCTTTCTGGAAAAGATGTATGAACAAAGTAATCTATTAATACTTCGTGTAGTTGATTAATACAGAGTTTTTCCATTTCACAAAGTGCTTAGTAATCGATTACAGATAAATGGTAATCGATTAACACAAACATGACTTGTTCTATGTTTTTATTGAGTAATCGATTACTTAATGCTCGTAATTGATTATTCTGTTCTTTAAGGGTCATGTAATAGATTACCAAGTTGTGGTAATCGATTAAGGCAGTCAAAAGAGTTTTTTTTTCCAAAACTTGAACCCTTGAGCACTTGGCTTTTATGCAATCATGAAATCTTAAAGCTTTTTTTACAAACCATGTGATTTTGTAAAACCATGAATGCAAGCCAATGAATGATGTTTATGCAATGATATGGATCATAGGATGAATCTCTCATACATCTAATTATTACAAATGCCTTCAATTGAATGGCATGTTAAAAGCTAAAATTCATCCAAGATTCAACATACATCTTGATCCTTCTTCAAGCTAACAATTTGATCCTTCTTTGAAATCTATATTAAATTGTTGTCAACTTGGTATGTACAACTCTGCGTTCGGACTAACGGATGTGAACCTAAGAGATCTCCAAACAAGTCGCGAGAAGCTAAAAAGAGAATATAGATAGGTGAGGGGATTTTATTGTTTGTTTATAGCTTTTGATTCCATAGTTGGGGTCAGGAAATCGAATTATGGGAATGTATGTTTGTCCCTGTGCATGTTGTTTTCAAGAAAAAATGTGTTTTTAACTAATGGGATGTAATATATATGTTATTGATGAATGAAATTGTGAAGGATGTTGTTGTTGTAATGATTGGAACTTTTGGGAAAAACCTTAATTACAGAGGAGACTCTACCCAAAATTTTATATATGTTCTTCTATTTACTTCTTCATTAAATTTTAATTAGGCATAAGAGTTTGTCTTGTATACCATAGCTCTCCTACTTAATTTAGAATTTTCTCAAAAATATCAATCTCGTGGTATTATGGATTGTAATTGTATGAGATTTGTGTTGTATGAAGACCTAGGAAATGTGAATCCCTGACATTAATTTATATTATATACATGGAATATGATTGCTTGTGATGTTGGTGATATTGAGATGCGACGATGTTTATGTTGATGATGACATTGAGATGATATGATGTTGATGATGACATTGAGATGAGATGATGTTGGTGTTGATGTTGATGATGTCATTGTGATGGATGTATGTTGTGTATGTACATGGAGGGTGCATTGACCTATTGGATATCCCTGGAGAAGGAAGGGGATTGGTTTAAAAATTTCAAGCGTCCCTGGAGAGGGAAGTTGTTTGCTTAGAATTTTTAACTATCCATGGTCAGTGCATTAATGGTGCCTATGTTTCATACTTCATAATTGCATGGAAATAGTATAAAATTTGTCAGTAAGTACTTGTGGTTTTGGTGAGGAAAAACGTTGGTACTTGGGGCATATCACTCAGTTTGAAACTCCCTTGAGACTTGTACTTGTGATTTTTCATTAGTTGCCTGTGCACGATAAGGTGACCTTGATAGTTGCTGCTAGTTTTCTTAAGTGAGAGTGTCATGTGGACATGCTTAGGCTATTTCCTGATGAATTGTACCACGTTTCATTTGAGAGTTGAATCAGGTGCATGTATCATTCTGAGCATAATTGATTTGAACTCTGGAAAAAGTTGATGACTAGTTTGTTAAGTGTATGTTGAACTGATGGATTTTTGAGAATGATTGTGGTTATTGTTATTGTTTTCTTGCTAATCATTGTCATATGGTGTTTGTTGACCTTGTATAATAAACTCACCCTTGTAATTTTGTATTGTGTAGTTAGTACCTGTGATGATTGCGAACGTTCGTGCATGAGAGCAGATGAGCAGCGATAGGTAATGTTGGAGGGAGATTGTTTTGTTGGAGTCGCCAAGCTGATGTGATAACGTTGACATTTATTTTGGGAGAGAATTGTGTTTTGTTATCAACTCTTTCTTAATTGGTTCCTGGATTCTTTTTGATTGGGTATGTAAATCCCAGGCTTAGAGACATGTAAAAACTGAATTATGTTCTGACATGTGAATGATATATATATATATATATATGTATATATTTATGTATTTGTGCGTTGTCTGGTAAGTGTATTATCGCAAAAAATTTGCCCTCATTTTCATAATCAAATTAAAGGAGATTTCATTTAAAATTGAAATTATGCGTTTAGAGTAGAGATATCATAGCGACGAGGCAGGTTGTTACAATGAAGATATGGATTCAATGCTTTCTAAGCCAAGTGTAAAAGAATCTATGTTTACTTCTTGGTTCAAAGCAAGTAAAATCTACAATGAAGGGAAAAATCTCCCATATGCATAGTTTGTTACAAAGTTTGTCTACATTGCTAGTAAACGATGTTGGAAACCAAGGAAACAGAGGTTATACTATTGACATACTATATTGGGTGCCACCAAACACTAGTGAATTATTTTACTTAAGAAAGATGCTGGCTGTAGCGTAAGGACCATGTAGCGACGAAGAAATTAGAACTGTTGTTGGTGTACAATATCTTACTTTTAGAGAAGCTTGCTTTACTTTGGCTTTACCCCTAGAGAACACTACTCTAGAAAGCTTGAAAGAAACTATTTGAACTTAGATTTACAACAAAAATTTGAAACATAGAAAAATCTAAAAAGAAGATTCAAGAGAGACACAACCTGTGATCCTTAATGGATGACTGAATGCACGAAAAAAGTTACCAATCAAATCCAAGTTGCATGAATGTTAAAGCTCAAAATCTGCTCTCTTGAACTTATTCTCTAAATCTTGCCTTAACTCATTTTCAACTATGAAGCAAATGATCTTTTGATCTCAAGCAAGAAATTTAATACTCAGAAAATTGCTTCTTGGACCGATGAAAGCTTTAGCTTGTGTTGGGTATTTCATAATCTCTAATAGAATGAAGTATGTGATGTTTTTAAATTGCAGACCCAAAGAATTTTAAGTAGAAAACAATTTTAACAGACAATAATCGATTATTACGAAATGTAATCGATTATTTTATGATATGTAATCAATTATTTACCCAAGTAATACATTAAAATGTTCTTGAGACAATCTGGAAAGCTTTCATGAACAATGTAATCGATTAAAGCAGTCAGTCTCAGTTATGCAATAAGCCTTGGTAATTGATTACAAATTGTGGTAATCGATTATGGCAGTCATGCATGTTTTAGACATACATCTATGTTTATTTTTCAAATGCACAGATAAAACCTTAAGTTCTTTTCTTAAAACATGTTATGCATGAAATATGTTTATGCTTTATGCAATGCAAGGATCAGAAGATAAGCTTCTTAAACCACTTTACAAATTACAAATGCCTTCAATTGAATGGCATGTAAAAAGATAAAATCTTCAAGTGACAAGGGCTTCTTCCTTGATCTTCTTCTTCAGCTCCTCCTATATCCAACAAAGTGCAATAAACCTATCAATGAATCCAGTCTTGCACTCAAGGACAAAACACATAGAGATCAAACATCACTTTCTCAGGGATCACATTCAAAAGGGTAATCTCAAAATTGTGTTTATTACTAACAATCAATTAGCTGATATTTTACTAAACCTCTTTCTCGAGATTGATTCTATGATCTTAGGAACATGCTAGGAATTCTTGATGAATCTAATATATGATTGCATGCCTATGATTTGCTTGACTACATGGAATACCACTCAAAATTGACTATGCATCACATATGATAGAAATTCGTAATGATGATGAAAACACTATTCACTCTGCATAATTGTCTGCATTAATTGATTACTGTATGTATTAATCGATTGTTTGAGGTTTAGAGACAATTTAGAGCCAAAAACTCTCTAGAGTAATTGATTAATTGTCGTATTAATCGATTACTTGATGTTCAAATGCAATCCAGAAACAAAAACGCTCTCATGTAATTGATTACACTGTCGTATTAATTGATTACTTGTTGCTTAGGACTATTTTTTGAGTAAGAAACTCTCTAGAGTAATCGATTACCCTATATTTTTTAATCGACTACTTAATGCTTGAGAGCTGCTTCAATATTCAAATCTCTCTGAAGCAATCAATTACATCCTCGTATTAATCGATTAAGCTATGCTCAAAGACAAACTTTTCCTTGAAATAATCGATTACAGAACATTGATAATCGATTATATAAGAATTTCTGCAAATCTTTACAATTTTCAAGAATCAAAACTGACCATCTTATCTCTTATTCAAAATTCAAATTAGGTTCAATGTATTCAGACTTTCTTGAAACTCGAAATAACTGTTACAAATTTTAAAAGAGTCAAATTTAAACTTCAAAACCTCTATAAAATCAGATTTTCAAAGTTAAAATCTCCACACCTTAATTTCATTCTCTCTTTAGCAAAACTGAATCACTTTTTGCTTTGTGTCTTCTTCTCTGCTACCAACCCTCTGCCCTATTTTCCTTCTAAACCCACAATGTCTAACCCATCTGCCTCAAAGAGAACTAAAACCAGCAAAAGGAAAGCCAGAGAATCATCAAATGCTACTGTGAATAGGCTTAATACAAGGTTCACCACTGAAGCTTAAAGACAAAACTATATGCAGTTTAATGCAACCAAACTTGTCATGCCTCCCAAGTATCTTGAGCTTGACTAGTTTGTTAATGAGGGATTCGAATTCGCTGCTATGCTGGAAGCTCAAGGGCTGAAAAAGCTGCTTGAGATGAAGGGTACTTTCTAACCTGAATTGGTAAAAGTGTTTACACTTGTGCCAAGGCAAGTATGGATGGTGTCCTCCATTCCCAGGTGAATGGAGTTGCTATGGAGATTGATGACATTGTATGGAATGCAGTGGCTAGAATCTCCTCTGTAGGTGTAAGAAAGTTTGAAGAGGAGATAGGAGGATATTCCAAAATGGACACATACAAGGAAATGTTGCTGGATCCTCAAGCTAGAATAAAGACTAGATTGGGGGATGGAAACATGACTGGGGAGGATAGGCTGCTGCATTACATCATCACGTATATCCTCAACCCTAGGTCTACTAATTATGCACAAATCACAAATGATGATTTGCAACTGGTGTATGGCATGAAGACTGGAACTCAAATTAATTGAGTTCTTGTCCTTGTAGGGACAATGCTGAAGTCCAAAAAGTTGCTAAGCTACCAATTCTCTTATGTTGTATTAGTCTCAAGGTTCATTGCCTATTTTGAATTGATGTGTCAAATGAGATTGTGGACAACGCCACAAACATCACCAACCTCATCTTTGAAAAGCATATCACCAAATTGGGTTTAATGAAAACCCCAAATGGGTGGTTGATAGCTGGAGAACAAGCTCCTCAAGGTGGTGCTGATGAAGGGCAAGGAGCTGAAGAGGAAGAGGATGTTGAATCTTGTCCTACTGAATAGTAATGGACTCATTTTGAATCTCTAATGATTTAAAAGATGGATGCAATGATAGCTCTGCATCATGAACATTAAGATGATGTTCATTCTTCCTTGGAGGATATTACCACTAGGCTAGAGAACATAGAGACTAGGATGGGTCTTAAGGATTTTGATAATCTCTAGATTGGTGGATGTAATGTCTTTCTTTTGGTTGTGTTGTTTCTGCTTTCTCATTCCAAGTTAGTCTTTCATGTCTTTTTGTACGGCACCTTACTAAAGAATAAAATTTTGTTTCATGTTATTTATATCTTCCTTGCTTATCTCATTATAACTGGATCATTTTGTCTTTGATAAGCCAAAAGAGGGAGAAAAATGAATATATATGTTGTGCAATTAAAAGAGGAAGAAAATAAAAGAGGGAAGAAAAATGAGAAAAATCATAAACCTTTACTCTGATTACTTTCATTAAGCATTGCTCTTTATCTAAATTGATGAGAAGTTACTTAAGATAGAGGGAACAATCTAAATACTTGTGAATGTAAATTGTTTATGCAAAGTGTGCTTGACATTTGTTCTTGGAAAGAAGCTGAATCTATTTTAGATATCAAGTATAAGCTCCTAGAAATCATCTCCTAAAAGAACACAATGGATAAAGATGTTCGATTAAAGTTTGGCATGATCAAAGCCAAAAAGGGAGAGATTGTTAGATATAGGGAGAGCTTGAAGAAGATCAAGATATTGAGGCTCTTAGTCTTGGATAAGTTTTAGTTTTTTACATGCCATTCAATTGAAGGCATATGTAATTTTTAGATGTCTAAGAGTTTCATCTTATGATCCATTGCATTGCATAAACATCATATATTGGCTTGCATTCATGGTTTTCATAAAAGCATATGTGATGAAGGTCCATGGCATACTAAAGGTCTAAAAGGAGAGCCACTTCCTTTGATGAGCTTTAAAGAACCAATGATAGAGTTAGGACTCAAGCACTTCAAGACCATATTTAAGCTAACTTGGACAAGCATGAAGATGCACACCAACTCAAGGATTACAAGAGCTAGATTCTGATGTCTCAAGTCCAATTTAATTCAATAAATTCCAACACTTGTTAGAACAAATTCTGTTTCCATCTGTTTTAATTGATTACCTTTGTTTGTAATCGATTACCAGCAATTTAATTTCGCACAAAAATAAGACTTGTCTACTTTAATCGATTATGAGATATCTGTAATCAATTACATGAGCCTAAAAATTGTAAATAACTCTGTTTTAGTCGATTACAAGTGCGAATTAATTGATTACTTCAATGTTGAAACTGCACTGCGCATGTTGAGCAGCCAAGGGTCACTTTAAGGAAGCTTGTACTTCAAGCTTCATTTGGGCTTCATTTCAATTTGCATTTTCTTTACATTTAGTGACATTTAGCTTGTAATTTCGTGGCTTTTATAAGGTGCCAAAACTGAATGTAACTAACTTTGGTTCATTAATACAATTCTGAAAATTGTTGTGAGAGTTTCTCTCTTGTTCTTGTGTAAGAACTTCTTGAGTCTTATCAATGGTTTCTCAATGCTATTATGGTGATTCTTCCTAGGCTTATTAGAAAGCTTTTCCATGGTGCCATCCATTGTCATCCCCAACCTCTCTTCCATCTTCCATTGCTGAATTAAAAAGCTTAAAAACAACCCCAAATTCTTGTGAAAGTGCAGAAGTTAGAGTTCTTGAGGTTTACTTGAAGATTGGGTTTCATTAAGAGGTAGATTTGGGAAACTTAATGTCTAATGGTGGTATACATTACATCAACTGGTAGCTAGAGCCTAATCCTTGTGGAATTCTTCTTCAAGTTCAGTTTTAAAAGTTCTTTAAAGGTAAAACTGCACCAAATTGGAAAAACGAATATTCATTTCAATTCCTTGTTTCTTGTTGTTTTCATTTGATTCTTGATGGTGTAGGCTTGTTGTGTGTTCCACCACATAACCTTCATGTTACTTTCAAGTTTTATGTGTTCATGTGTTCATTCTTCATGTGTTCTTGATATATTTTTAATTTTCTAGCTTTTATTCTTGTCAACTTTTGTTTGTAGTGTTTTTTTGTGTGTTGTATGAACACTTGTTTTGATTCTAATCACATGCCTAAATGAATTGAGTTGTTAGAAACAAATTTTACAATAATCATACATCAAAATTTTTGTGATTCATCAATTTCCTTAAGAAATTTTGAACTTGTGCAAAAGAAAAACAAAGGCTTACAAAAAAGAGAAACATTTTGGTACAGCCAAAGACATTATTGAATTGTGGCTGGAAAAATACAAAGAAAAACAGAATTTAGAAGCAAAGCAAAGTTACAAAAGCTACAAGTTTAAATTTCCTTTGAACCACAAAATTAATTAAACTTGTATAACATGCAAACTTGGTGAAATTTGGCTTCTAGCAATTAAATTTACTTAGCATAACCTCCTTGTGTAGTCTGGTACAACCCATAGTATTCCTTGAGTTGTCTCATTAAATTCCAATTTGAGTTGTGTTTTTCTAATTTTTTTTTCTTTTGTTGCTTGTCTCTTAAAATTTCCAAGGTTTTGTCTTAGAGTTTTTTTGTTCTTGGACTCTTGAGTCTAGCCTAGAATCATTTCCTATTTCACTATAGTAAAGAAGCTTGATTTGATTAGAAATTTTTGCTTAAGATCTATAGAGAGGAATAAGAGTGGAAAAAGGCAAGAGAGAACATTATAGAAAAGCCTTGAAAGTGTGCAAACACGAGTGAGAGTGGTAAACACTTAGAGAAGGGTGAGAATTTTCTTATATAATTGTGTTTTTGCTAACCATTTCTTTTGAAGGATGAGCTTAATAAGAGAGGACTTTGTCACCTAGGACCTCTAGGTTGATGGAAGCCATCACAAAACAAATGGAGGACTTGCAAACCAAAATAGATGCAAGATTTGAGGAATTACAAAAGAAGACTCAAATAAGAAGTAGTCCAAGTGGTATTGTGGATGGAGAGGCTCCTAATAGTAGGAGGGTGAGTGAGTATGCTTCCTCTCATGGAAGAAATTATTATGATGAGAGGAGTGAGAAGGAGGATAGGAGAGAAAACAATAGAAGAGAAAATAGGAGATACAATCCTAGGAGGAAAAATAGAAATGAGGAAAATTGGAGGGAGAGGAGAGAAGAAAGAGAAGGGAGGAATGAAGGATTGGGTGGAGTGAAAATAAAAATTCCAAAATTCCTTGGCAATAATGATCCCAAAGAGTACTTTGAGTGGGAAATGAAAGTAGAAATTTTTCATGACCACAATTTGACGAAGAAAAGAAAGTTACTCTAGCAACTCTAGAATTTGGTGGCTATGCTTTGATATGGTGGAACCAAATTCAAATGGATATAGGGAGAGGGAGGAGGCAAAGAGTAAATTCTTGGAATGACTTGAAGGCATGCTTGACAGGAAGATTTTGTCTCCACTTATTATGCAAGAGAAGTCCAGAACAAGCTTCAAAGACATTTCTAAGGCTACAAGAGTGTTGATGACTACTACAAGGAAATTGAATTGATGATGATAAGGGCTGAAATTATGGAGAGCCAAGAAGCAACAATGGCTAGATTCCTTCATGGCTTGAATAGAGAAATCAAGATGTGATGGAGCTACACTCATATGCAACAATTGAGGAGCTAGTCCACAAAGCTTAAAGGGTGGAGCAACAAATAAAAAGGAGAAAAACTTCTTTTTCTAAGACCCATGGGGCTTCAACTTCTAGCTGGAAAGACAAGCTTAAAAGGGAGGTTTCTCATATGAAAAATAAGGAAGAAAGGGTGGAGAGCCCAAGCAAAAAAATTGTGGATCCAAATCATAAAAGATCAAGCAATATCAAATGTTTTAAGTGCCTTGGTAAGGGTCACATTGCTTCCCAATGTCCCAACAAGAGAACTATGATTTTGCTTGAAGATGGAGGTATAAGGAGTGAGTCTTTAAGTGGCTTAAATTGTTCTTCAAGTGAAGAAGAAAAAGAACTCACACTAGTGGATGTTGATTCCAAGTGAAGCTTCATGAAGATTGGAAGCCTTTGCCAAGATTTGTTTTGAGCTTCAAACATGCTTGAAGACTCGGAATTTTATGTAGAAGGAAAGTCATCTGATTGATCCATGCATTCACTCATTCATTCATCTAACTAAGTATTTTTTCATGAAAATTCACCTAAGCTTTTAATATTTAACTAAAGGTTTTCATGTGAAATCAAAGGTTTTGGAAAAATGAATTTTGTACTGGTTTAATCGATTACATTGACGATATAATCGATTATTTTGTTCTTGGTTTACTTGGGAAAAGTTTTTAAGAACAATGTAATCGATTACCTATCGGATTAATCGATTATTTGACCTTCGTTTACATATAAACTGCCTTGATGAACACTTTAATCGATTACCAATAGGTAGTAATCGATTACATTGCTATACATGAGTTTAAGTCTCTCTGGAAGAATCGATTACCAAAGAACAGTAATCGATTACACAGGCTAAACTGAAAAAGCCATCTTCCTGTCATAATCGATTACCAAATTCAGTAATCGATTACACTTTGTGTTAATGCATATAAGGTTTGTTGCATTAATCGATTACCAAAAATAGTAATCGATTACATAGTTCAACATGATTTCTAAAGCTTCCTGGTTTAATTGATTACAAGAATTAGCAATTGATTACACAATGTATTTCAAGTTTATGAAGCTTCCTGTCTTAATCGATTACAAGATGGAATAATCGATTATTTTGTTCGTTGCTCATGTCCAGATTTTTGTATAACACTTTAATCGATTACAAGGTTGATTTAATCGATTACATGAGTGAAATAATCGATTATTTGGCGCGTTTAATCGATTACTGACAGTTACAAAAGTTTGTTATAAATAGAAACTTGACTCAACTTGTTTTGTAACTTGATCAATTCGTATTCTGAGCACACATAAGTTTTCTAAACACGTTCTAAGTGATTTTTCTGGGTTCTATGAGTTCTTGCTTTCACTAAAACACTTAGGGGTTTTTGAGTGATTCTTTCAAGCAAGAAGTTTCTTTCAGAGGTTAAGGAAGGAGATGTTTTGAGCGTAAATTTGTATTTCAACCTAGTTTGTTCATTCATGTGTATATCATTCACTGGATCATCAGGTGTTTTCTTTCCTTAACTGATTGGTTGTAATTTTGTTGACAAATTTGTGCTGTATTGGCTATTGTAATTTTGATTCTTAAAGCTTGGGACTGGAGAAGGGTTCTCTAGCTTAAAGATCAGAGTAGTGTTCTCTGGATCTTTCTTCTTAGATTTCTAATAGGGTTTTAGATTTCTGTTCTTTGTCTAGGGTTGATAAAGGGGAGATTCTTGTAAAAGCTTATAAGAATATTTTATAATAGTGGAACTCTAACCTAGTGTTGGTTGGAAGAAACTGGATGTAGCTTCATGATTTGAAGTGAACCAGTATAAATTGTTTGTATTCTTGTTTCTATATCTCTTATCTCATCATATTCATTATTGTTAATTCTTTGAATCACATTCATTGTTCAACAAGATTTGTTTTGATCTATTGAATTCTTGGACTGAGCTATTTGATTGAGTAAAATGTTTCTTGGTTTTAAAAGTGATAAAGATCCTGAAAACTCTGATTTGAATTTGATTTTAAAATACCAAGGTTTAACCAATTCACCCCCCTCTTTGTTGTTGTGAAGCATTCCTAATATTTTCAGTGGAGGCCGAAGAGGGTGATCTCTTGGTGGTAAGGAGAATATTGAGCAATTTTTGCCTAGAAAAAGAGGAGACTCAAAGAGAAAATATTTTTCACACAAGGCGTTTAGTTGAAAAGAAAGTGTGCTCACTTACCATTGATGGAGGGAGTTGCACCAATGTTGCTAGCACAAGACTTGTGGAGAAATTACACGTGCCAACCATAAAGCATCCAAGGTCATACAAGCTGCAATGACTTAGTGAGAGTGGAGAAGTAATGGTAAATTCTCAAGTTCTCATTCCTTTTTCCATTAATGCTTATAATGATAATGTTCTTTGTGATGTTGTACCTATGGAGGCTGGTCATATCCTTCTTGGTAGACCATGGCAATGTGAGAGAAAAGTGATACACAATGCCATGGAGAACACTTAGGCAAGAAAGTTATTTTGAGGCCTCTGACTTCTAGGCAAGTGTGTGAGGATCAAGTGAAAATGAAAGAAAAACAAATTGACGAGTTGAAAAAAAATACTGCACAAAAAAAGGCAAAGAAAGTGAGCTACCAAAGAGAAAAACTAGTGAGAAGAAAAGAAAAGAGAAAGAAAATGAGAGCTAAAAAAATCATGAGATTAAAGAGAGCTTGTTCTTGAGTGAAAAGAAAATCAAGAGAGTGTTATTGGCACAACAACCTCTTTATTTTATGCTTTCTAACTCTCTTTGTTTACATGTGAAAAAGAAGGTGAAAAATTGCCAAAAGCTATGCAATCTCTTTTGGAGGAATATCATTATGTTTTTCCAAAAGAAGTGTCTAATGGCTTGCCTCCTTTGAGAGGCATAGAGCACCAAATTGACTTGATTCCAAGATGTTCACTTCCAAATAGGCCAGCATATAAGACTTCATCCATGGAAGCAAAGGAGATCCAAACACAAGTGGAAAAGCTACTTGACAAAGGGTGGATCCGTGAGAGCATGAACCCTTGTGCTATGCCTATTATTCTCATGCCTAGAAGGAGGGAACTTGGAGAATGTGCACGGATTGTAGGGCAATCAACAACATTACCATAAGGTATAGACATCCCATCCTTAGACTTAATGATCTTTTAGATGAATTGCATGGTGCTACTATTTTCTCTAAAATTGATCTTAAGAGTGGGTATCATCAAATAAGGATGAGGGAAGAGGATGAATAGAAAATGGCTTTCAAAACAAAATTTGGCCTTTATGAATGGTTAGTTATGCCATTTGGTTTGACTAATGCACCTAGTACCTTTATGAGACTTATGAATCATGTTCTTAGACACTTTATAGGCAAATTTGTGGTAGTGTAGTTTGACGACATTCTTGTTTATAGTGCCAATTTAAATGATCATTTGATGCATGTAAAAAGTGTCTTGGAGGTGCTAAGGAAGGAAACATTGTATGGAGAAATTGATAAATGTTCTTTTTGAACTTCACAAGTAGTGTTTCTAGGTTTTGTAATAGGTGGTGCTCAAGGAGTCCAAGTGGATCAAGAGAAAGTGAAAGCCATCATCGAGTGGCCAATTGTAAAAAGTGTGAAGGATGTGAGAAGCTTTCATGGTTTAGCTAGCTTTTATAAGAGATTTGTGAAAGACTTTAGTACCATTGCTTCTCCTTTGAATGAATTGATGAGGCAAATTATGAGCTTTTCTTAGAAGAAAGAACATGAAATTGCTTTCCAAACATTGAAGGATAAGTTATCTCATGCACCTATTCTTGCATTGCCTAATTTTAATGCTTCCTTTGAATTTGAATGTGATGCATCTAATGTGGGCATTGGGGGGTTTTGATTCAAGATAAACATCCTATTGCATATTTTAGTGAGAAAATGAAGGGTGCATGTTTGAACTATTCCACTTATGATAAATAATTGTATGCACTTGTTAGAGTCTTGCAAACTTGGCAACATTACCTTTTACTTAAAGAATTTGTGATACATAGTGATCATGAATCTCTTAAATATTTGAAATGTCAAGGAAAACTCAACAAGAGACATGCTAAGTTGGTTGAGTTCCTTGAGCAATTTCCTTATATCATTAAACACAAGCAAGGAAAGTTGAATGTGGTGGTAGATGCCTTATCAAGGAGACATTGTTTGATTTCTTTGATTGAAACTAAATTGCTTGGTTTTAATCACATAAAGGAATTGTATGCAAGTGATCATAACTTCTCTAGTATTTTTGTATTGTGTGAAAAAGGGGCTCATCAAGGATATTTTAGACATGATGGTTTCTTGTTCAAGGAAAAGAAGCTATGTGTTCCTAAAAGCTCTTTGGGAGAACTTTTCATTAGGGAAGCACATGAAAGTAATTTAATGGGGCACTTTGGTGTGGATAAAACTTTGGCTATTTTACATGAAGATTTCTTTTGGCCAAAAATGAGGCATGATGTGCATAAGCTTGTTTCTCAATGCATTGTTTTTCATAAAGCTAAATCTAGATTAATGCCTCATGGTTTGTATACACCTTTGTTGAGTTTACCTTGACTTTTTAAATATTTAAGAGACCCATGATCACTATGAATCACAAATTCCTTAGGTAAAAGATAATGTTGCCAAGTTTGCAATACTCTAACAAGTGCATAGAACTATTTATCATAAGTGGAATAGTTTAAATATGTACCCTTCAATTTCTCACTAAAATAAGCAGTAGGATGTATATCTTGAATTAAAACCCCCCAACGCCCACATTAGATGCATCACATTCCAATTCAAAGGAAGCATTAAAATTAGGCAATGCAAGAATAGGTGCATGAGACAACTTATCCTTCAATGTTTGGAAAGCAATTTCATGTTCTTACTTCCAAGAAAAACTCATGGTTTTCTTTATCAATTCATTCAAAGAAGAAGCAATAGTGCTAAAGTCATTGACAAATCTTTTATAAAATCTAGCTAAAGCATGAAACCTTCTCACATCCTTCAGCCACTCCATGATGGCTTTCACTTTCTCTTGATCCATTTGGACTCCTTGAACACCTACTACAAAACCTAGAAACACAACTTGTGAAGTGCAAAAAGAACATTTATCAAGTGCTCCATACAAGGTTTCCTTCCTAAGCACCTCGAAGACACTTTTAACATGCATCAAATGATAATTTAATTTGGCACTATAAACAAGAATGTCATCAAAGTACACTACCACAAACTTGCCTATAAAGCATCTAAGAACATGATTCATAAGCCTCATAAAGGTAATAGCTGAATTTGTCAAACCAAAAGGCATAAGTAACCATTCATAAAGCCCAAATTTAGTTTTGAAAGCCATTTTCCATTCATCCCCTTCCCTCATCCTTATTTGATAATAACCACTCTTAAGATCAATTTTAGAGAAAATGGTAGCACTATGCAATTCATCTAAAAGATAATTAAGTCTAGGGATAGGATGTTTGTTTATTTTCTTAAAATCCGTGCACATTCTCTATGTTCCCTCCTTCTTAGGTACAAGATAATAGGCATGGCATAAGGGCTCATGCTCTCACGGATCCACCCTTTGCCAAGTAGCTTCTCTACTTGTGTTTGTATCTCTTTTGCTTCCATGGGTGAAGTCTGATATGCTGGCCTATTAGGGAGTGAACAACCTGGAATCAAATCAATTTGATGCTCTATGCCTCTCAAAGGAGGCAAGCCATTAGGAACTTCTTTTGGAAAAACATCTTGATATTCTTCCAAAAGGGATTTTTCATAGCTTTGGGCAAATTTTCACCTTCCTTTTCAACATGTAAACAAAGAGAGTTAGGAAGTATATAATAAAGAGGTTGTTGTGCCAATAACACTCTCTTGATTTCCTTTTTACTCAAGAACAAACTCTCTTTAATCGCATGATTTTTTTTGCTCTCATTTTCTTTCTCTTTCTTTTTCTTCGCACTAGTTTTTCTCTTTGGTAGCTCACTTTCTTTGCCTTTTTTTGTGCAATGTTTTTTTTAGGTGCAGTATTTTTGGCAAAGAGAAGCCTCTGATGGTCTAGGTACTCCATCACTGTGAAGATCTTCTCCAGGGCCTGCAGCCATTTGGCGGCAATAATGGGATCATATCCCCCATGAAAAGCTGGAGGGTCATGCTTGCTAAAAGCAATAAGCATCTTCCCTTTTGCAGCTGCATCTGCCTCAACATCAGTTTGGGACAACCGATCCCCTCGGTGGTGGTTAAGCCCATCAGAATGATGGCTACCTCCACCCTGATGGCGACTGTTTTCACCCTCAAAGTTGGGCGGTGGAGAGGGTACTCTATCCTCTCTCCGCAAAGACCTCACCTCTGCCATTAAGGCCTCGTTGGCCTTCATCAAAGCTTGTTGGCCTATCAGTTTGCAGCCATTTCCCGCTGCATAGCTGCTAGTGCAGCTGTCACTGGGTCAGGGTGGTCATTGGTGCCCGCCATCTCGCTGTTGTTCCGGGTTCTCACCATGGTACTGCACAGGTCACACACAAGGGTGAGTTGATCAGACCCACACTTAGTGACCACACATGCAGTATTCATAAAGAACCCTAAAATAGTTTAACACCCAATATACCCAGTCTACCTTACTCATGTTCCCTAGGAAAACTGCTCTGATACCATAAAATGTAACATCCTGTATGCATCTGGTTTGTTAACATTCGATTATGGTCATTAAGCGCTGTAATTAATTAAAACTAATTAATTAATGGAAGTAATAAACAAAATGATGTTATTGAACGTCCTCAACAACACCAACTGTGCATAAGGAATGGTAACCATACAATATAGGTATATATGTTTTAAGATATACAACAATGTACATCCTCCATGTCCACCCCTTCCCAGTACAAAACATATAAATATTCATACAAAACAATGAGCCAACATGCTCTCAAAATAATCTGCCTAAATTCAAACAGAACCCAGCCACTACTCGATCTTTTAACCCGGGGTGTGCCATTCGAGCTCCTTTCTCTCACTCGAGTCTCCTGACTCGGGGTGCATCATCCGATCTTTGCTCAATACCTGCAAGACATAATCCCCAATCGGGGTGAGATACAATCTCAGTAAACTTAGGGTCCTTGGAGGCCTTTCCTCCCCCTGGTTCATTTCCTATGATACATAGCATCAAAAGGCATATCCTACAATACATCATATGTAAGTCACAACACAGGTGTCATTCCGTTGGGCGCTACCAACGTCAGGAATGCCACACAAATATCTCATACATATATATATATATATATCACTGAGAAAGATCATCCACTTAAGGGCACAGTCTCTCAATATAATCCTTGCCTGAGAAAGATCATCCACTTAAGGGCATAATCTCAGGACTTGTCTACGTATATGGCTCTTCCAAGAGAAGTTCATCCACTTAAGGGCAACGAATCTCAGGTTTTCTACTCATAATTGACCACGAAGAGTTATTCTACATGACTTTGACTCTTTGGGAAGTCCATACATAGTCTATTCTACTAGGCAGAGAATCTCATCATTCATATAACATATTATCACAGTATGCATCATATACATGTTATTACTAAAAGCAGCACACCATTTCAATATCACATGCATCATGACATACAATAACCAACACTATCTCGGAGTATGGTGGAACACAGTCAATAGGAAACATTCCCAAAAACAAAGAGCTTACTTGCTCCAGATGTTATACCAGCTCTCTCATCCTCGTGGTCACAACCACCAAAGTCCTTCATATCACGCTCTACAAAAGACATGCAAGCAATCAATTACGGTCATCAACCGTTGTATGCAAGCGATCCATAGCGGTTATCACTCGTTTGCATAAAAGGAACGCTATTCCTTTTTCCCAAAGGACCTAACTCTAGTTCCAGTTCTAACTCAGATGGATCATTGTTCATCCCAAAATAATATCTCAAAGTAATCGGTAAGGCTCATGTCACTTACCTTGAAAATGCCCAGGAAAGTTAGGGAACGGCTTTTTCCATGCTTGAGCGTCCCAAAACCTTCTTCCCCTTCAAAACTAACTTGGTGGGGCTCTTGGAGAAAGCGATTTCTCCGTCTCGTAGTTTTCAGAAAGAACAGAGGTTGGAATCTGGCTATAGGGTGGTTCCTAGCAACTTTTCAGTTGCATGAAAGGGCTTTCGGTCGAGGGTAAGAGGTTATGAGGTTTCTCTCTCCAAGAAATGGCAGAAACAGAGAAATTAAGAAGATGATGGTGTTTATGTAAGGAAACGTGTAGGAATGGTCATATATATATATATATATATATATATATATATATGTATATATGACTCTAGCGCGCGTGTTACACGCTTCTGATGCCACTCTAGCACTATCGGGTGCAAAATACCACTAAGTCTACCTTGTCGAGTTGGTATGCATAAACCGGGTTCCCATGTGCAAGTCTAGTTCAAGATTTGTCCTCGTCTAGTGTAACACCTTGAAATTTCAAAAATTATTGTCAAAATATTATATGAATTATTCTTGCATAGCTATTGATGTGAGTATTAGGTTTGAGAGATTTGATGGTCTATATTTAAATTATTTGAGTGAAATATTAATTAGAGACATTACAAAAATGTTTGAGGAAGAATGACCATATTGCCATTCCCTTAAAACATAAATTACAAAAATGCCCTTAGATATTTTTGTAAGATATTTTAAGGTGAAAATTACAAAAATACCTTGAATATTTTGGAAAAATATAATCATGCCCCTAGAGTGACAAATTACAATAATACCTTTGAGGCTAAAATTACCAAGAAACCCTTAGATACTTTGTGAAAACCTGATGAAATTACAAAGTATCCTTTGATGGCAAATTACCAAAATACTTTGTGACAGAAAGCTTCCTGAATAGAATTCTATTCAGGAAAATTTAGTTAGTAGAAAAATATAGAAAAATGATAAGTAGAATCTGGGGAATTTCCTTTTAATTGTAGGATGTATAGACTTATTCAAAGAGATGATTTAATAATTTTGATGGTCAAAAGTAGTATAGACCAATCAGAATTAAGGTAAGAGCAATCTTTTATGTAAAGTCTGTGTAACACTCTGTATAGACTGCTTGTGAGCAATTTATACTGTAATTGAAGTCAGTTTCTGGAAAACTCTAGAGTTCTATTATTTAATATTATCCTTTAGGTATAAGAGTTCAAATTGAACTTTACTTCTTCCTATAAAAGGCCATGTGTGAAGATGAATTCAAATTGAATTTTACTTCCTTCTATTGAATGCCATGTGTGAAGCTATCTTTAAATTGAATTCTTCTTCTTCTTCATAAAAGGTGACATGTGGATACAAGAAAAATCACATAATTTTCTTTTCTTTAAGAAAATGAAAACATGATAAATAGAAAAATATCTTAAGCTTCATAAATTAAAATGATAAGATACAATCATGAAGGCTTAAGAAACATCTAGTCACTTGTAAGCCACCATTGATGAAGGGATAAGAAGCCATCATGCTTTGGGAATTATTTATACAAAGTAGCATGAAAGAAAGTAAATTTTCTTCTCTTTCTTTGTTGTCCACGTGAATAAGCTAGAAGAAGAGAGAAACTTCATGAACATGCCAAGTAAGAGTGACACCTGTAAGAAAAAAAGAAAGAAGCTTCAAGACCATGACAAGTGGTGGGACACTTGTAAAGGTCATGACAAGTGTAGGGACACTTGTAATGGAAGCATCATGACTTAGGAGATTTTTGTAAATATTCTATTATTTTCCAAATTCTATATAAGGTGGGGGAGGCCTTAAGTGGAAGTCATTCTCAAGAATTCATCCTAATACACCTTCACGTGAATCTCTCTCCCATCTCTTTCATTTCATTGTCATATTTTCCTTTCCAAAGCATAAAGAGACTCCACTTTCCCTTGAAGAATCACGTGTAGAAGCTAGTACTATTAGGAAGAGATAGACAAGCTTTATAAGAGGTTATAGGGAAGCTTTATGATAAAGATAGTTTAAGTGTTGTTTGGGTTTGAATAAGTGTTTGAAGTTCATGTGTTGCTAAGTGTTTCTATGAATTTCTCTAAATTCCATGTGTTGTTGAGTGTTTCTATGAATCTTTGTATATGAATGATATGTTGAGTTTCTGTACATAAGTAACAAGTTGAGTTCTATACTTGATTTATATTGAATCTCTGAGTAAATTATGTGAGACAATGATTGGAGATTGATGTGGAAAATACATATAAGTTGATAAAATGAATGAGTCATGCATAAGTGAAACCATCTCATGTGTATCATAAGAGTTGCCTCAAAGATGAGGTGTATCAGATAGTTACAAGAACTGAGTCCTGTGTTTAGATAAGAGAAGTCTGAGCTAGGGGGTGACTCTTGCAGTACAGAATCACATCACATGAAGAGTAAGTGAGAACCTAGGAAACACTGGGTACCCTGATTGATCGGATAAGTTCTGGACCACTGAGATGGGACTATCTTGACAATTGATACTACATGTTGATGTGTCTCATAAGAGTTGCCTCAGAGTGGAGGTGTGTATAAGAGTTGCCTCATAGAGGAGGTGTGTCAGATAGCTGCAAGGACTAAGTTCGAGCGTTCAGATAAGAGATGTCTGAGCTGGGGGGTGACTCGGCAGTGGGGAAATCACGCCACCCATGATGATCACATGAAGTGTGGGTGAGAATCCTGTTGCAACACTGTGGGACCTGACTGATCGTTTCAGTTCTGTGCCACTGGGATGGGGTTATCTTGACTGTTAGTACCACATGATAAGAGTTTAAGAGAATCATGCAACATGATAAGAGTCTAAGAGAATCATGCATCTTTGAGGATGTTGTTATGAATAACTGCATATTAAATATATTCTGTTGCTTAAATTATGTTTATCATAAACTTACCCTGTACTTTGTGTCTGTGGTTGACACCTGCTATGACCTCGATTTTATTCGGGCGAGCAGATTAACAGCAAAGAGAGACTATTAGCTGTCTACAAGAAGAGAATTTTGTTTGAAGATGTAATATTCTGAAGAGATTATGATTTAAAGATGTATTTCTTTGTTACAGAGTGTTTTAGTTGTTTATACTATGTAATAGAATTGATATCAGTCTGTATTTTACTGTACATCAGATTTATAAATATCAATGAATGAGGAAAAATCTTTTGTACTCTTATTATATGTTACTTCAGAATTATAAATATTACTCAATAATGAAATTTTCTTGAAGTAACAGTTATTGGCAAAATTTTGTTATATTCAGTTGAGTACTTTTAAGAAAATTTAAAAGAATTTTTCATTAAAAATCAATAAAAACAAATTCTAAGTTTAGGAGTTACATCCGGGCTCATTCCCGACATCTTATAAAAGCCTTGATAAACGTGAGGTTCCCCCTTCCGGGTTCCCACCTTGGTCACTTAATAACATCTCCAAAGTGCCACCCCAGACACACAAATCGGGGTTCCTCGTTAGCACTACTTAGGAGTGTGACCTCGGATCCTTTACAGGATCATAACAAGATTTTTTGACCTAACTACGCATTAATATAGGTAATTACCCTTCTAAACCTGGATTAGTTACAGGACTATATCATTATATTTTTGGTTACTAAATATTTTTAGTTTTCACTTTTAATCCTTGAAAAAAATTGGTCAATCTTAGTTCTTGTTGTTTTTGTCTGTTAATACTTTTGGTCCTCATTGTTAAATCTCGTTAAGTGATGACATGCCATCAATTTTATTACTACTTAATTTCATTATATGGTGGTTAATTTTCTAGCTGCTAAGAACAACAAAAATGCTTGATCGATGTGTTTTAAATATAGGGTTAACTAAGTTTTTAGACCCCGAAAGTTTTATAAATTATTTTTATTTAGTCCCTAAACTTTTGTTTGACTGATAAAGGTCCCTCAACTTCTTCTTATGAAGGTTTTTAGTCTCTAAACTTTTTTTTTAACTAGTCAAGGTCCCTAAACTCTTATAAATTTCAATTTTTAGTCCTTGAACAAAAGTTAAAACCCTTTATTTTTATTTGTTAAATGAGATATCAAGGACCAAAACTCGTAATCGATTACACAGTTTATTTTGTGAAACTAAACTTTCTACCTTAATCAATTACAACTCGGTTTAATCGATTATTTTGCTCGTTGCTAAAACCCAGAAGCCTTCTTGAACAGATTAATCGATTAAGTGATAATTTAATCGATTACAGAAGCATTTTAATCGATTATCTGGCACGTTTAATCGATTACAGTTAGTTACAAAATTTGTTATAAATAGATTTGAAGGCTTGGCTTGTGAAAAAACTTGATCAATTCGTATTTCTATGTATACACAAGCTTTCTAAAGTCTCTTAAAGTGATTTTCCTGGTTCTATTACTTCTTACTTCATTCAAATCATTCATGTGTCTTTGAATAAATCTTGAGCAAGAAACTTTTCAAGGTTAAGGAAAAGCATATGCTGATTTTGTTTTGCTATTCAACCTAATTTGGTAACTCATGTGTATTACATTCATTGGATCATCAGGTTGTCTCTCTTCTTAATCTTTGTGTGTAAATTTGTTTTTGAATTTCTGGTGTAAATTGCTATTGTAATTGGGTTCTTCTAGCTTGGGTCTAGAGAAGGGTTCTCTAGTTAAACAGAGTAGTGTTCTCTGGTTCTTGCTCCTTAGAATTCTAATAGGGTTTGAGATTTCTATTCTTTATCTATGGTTGATAATTGGAGGTTTTGTAATAAGCTTGTAAGAACAAGATTTATAATAGTGGAACTCTAATCTAGTGTTGATTAGAAGAAACTGGATGTAGCTTCAGTTGTGAAGTGAACTAGTATAAATTGCTTGTGTGTTGTTTCTCTATCTCTATTATTTTTATTGATTCATTGGTTCTTTGATTCACATTCATTGTTCAACAAGTTCTGTTTTGAGCAAATTGATTCCAAGGGCTGAGATATTTGATTGAGTAAAAAGATTTCTTGGTTTTGAAAGTGCTAAAGATTCTGGAACTCTGATTTGAATTAATTTTAAAATACCAAGGTTTTAACCAATTCACCCTTCCTCTTGGTTATTGCGAGTATTCCCTTTATTTTCAAAAGGAAATTCGAAGAAGATGCTGAGGGTACAATAGGGTGGAAACCTACATGGGGATGCTTATTGATCCCCATATGAGGCTGAAGCTTAGGCTAGGCATTGGTCCAATGACCCATGAGGACAGACTCATTCACTACATAATTACCTACATCCTAACTTCTAGAGCAACCAACCATGCCCAAGCCACTGATGATGACCTACAAATTGTGTATGGTCTCAACAATTCAATTCAGATGAATTGGATTCTTATTTTTGAGGAGATAATGCTTAAGTCTAAGAGGTTAATGAACTACCCTTTTCCATACCCTGTTCTAGTTTCCAGGTTTATTGACTTCTTTAAAATTGATGTTTCTAATGAGGTTGTTGACAACACTAACTTAAGCAACAACCTCATCAAGGAGAGACATCTCACAAAGCTAGGGATGGTCAAAACTCCTCAAGGATGGCAAATGGCTGGCCAACAAGTCCCTGGTGCTGTTGCTGAAATTGAAGAAGAAGCTGATGAAGAGGCTGAAGAAAGAGGCCCTGCTCAACCATCTTACAGTCGATTTGAATCTCTTATGATTCAAAAGATGGATGGCTTACTGTCCCTCCATCATGAGCATAGGGCTGAAACTAACTCAGCCTTGGAGGAGATCAAATCTAGGGTAGAAAGCATAGAAGCTAGGCTTGTGCTTGATGATTTTCCTATCTAAATTCAAGCTTTTTGTACTTTCTAATGATGCTCTATTTTTCTTTTAATGTTTTTTTTACTTATTAATGTAATGTTTCTTTCTTTTCAATTAATGAATTTTCTTTGCTTTTCTTACTTGTTGTGTTATCTTTTGCCTTTGAAAAGCCAAATAGGGGGAGTAAAAATTGATTGGAAACTAATTCTGTTTTGCCCTCTGTTGTGCTCTGTTTTTATGCTAAGTTTTGCATAAATCAAAAAGCTAATGAATTATCTAATTAAGGGGGAGCAAATTGAGCAAATTAAGTCCAAGGAAACAACTAATGCACGTAAATGATTAATGGTTAAACCAACAGATTTCTTAACACTTGTTCTTGGAAAAAAGGTTGATTTGTTTTCAGGATTGATAAAGTTCAAACAAAAGTCAAGAATTCTATCTTTGCTCATCCTTCAAAGCACTACAAATGTCTAGCACATGGTCAATCGATATTTGGCATGTTCAAAGCCAAAAAGGGGGAGATTGTTGGATATAGGGGAAGCAACAAGAATAATGAAGCTTTTGACTTAGAAGTATTTTGAGCTTTTCACATGACTTGAAGATTGAAATCCAAATCCAAGTGTATGAGAAGCAAATTTATTGATCCTTGCATTTGCATGCATATAGTCATTTATATGCTTAAGAGTTTTTAACAAAGAATCAAAGCTATTTCGAAAAAGATCTAAATAGGTAAAGCTTTTCGAAAAATGTTATTTCATTGTGTTAATCGATTACCCATAAAGATAAATCGATTATATTGTTCATGTTTGAAACCGGAAAAGCTTTGATAAACATTTTAATCGATTACATCAAGGATTAATCGATTACATGGCTTATGTTTACAACAGGAAAAGCTTTAATGTATATATGAATCGATTACGTATTTCTTGTAATCGATTACATAGTATAAATCAAGTATAATACATTTATGCTTTAATCGATTACTATTTATTGTAATTGATTACACAAACTATCTTGAAAATCTCGTTTTCACTAAATTAATCGATTACCCTCATTTGTAATCAATAGGCTATTTTGAGAAAACCTGCTTTGCTGCCTTAATCGATTACCATTATTTGTATCGATTACACAGGCTATTTCTAAAATAATAATTTTCTGACTTAATCAATTACAGCTCAGTTTAATCGATTATTTTGCTCGTCAATGAAACGTAGAATGTGCCTTGAACACTTTAATCGATTAAGTGATAATTTAATCGATTACATATGCATTTTAATCAATTATTAGGCGCATGTAATCGATTACTGGTTGTTACAAAGTTTTGTTATAAATAGAGGGAAGGCTTGGCTTGTTTTGTAACTTGAACACTTCGTATTTGATGAGAACACACAAGCCTTCTAAGAGTTTGAAAGTGAATTTTCGGGTTTACTAACTTCTTGTCCCACTGTTTAATCATCATGAGCTATTGAATGATTTTTGGGCAAGAAACTTCAAGAGTTTAAAGTAGAGCATGTTCTGAAAGTTTGTTTCTGCATTCAACATTGATTGATAATTCATTTGCATTGATTTTCAATGGATCATCAGGTTGCTTATCTCCTTAATCTGAGTGTAATTTTGATTTTACAATTTCTGTTATTTGATACTATTTTAAGTGGATTCTTGAAGCTTTGGCTAGAGTAGTGTTCTCTAGAAAAGAACATAGTAGTGTTCTCTAGTTCTTGTTCTTTAGAAGTCTAATAGGGTTTTAGATATCTATTCTTTATCTAGTGTTGATAAAGAGAGGTTGTTGTAAAGCTTGTAGGAACATAAATTTACAATAGTGGAACTCTAATCTAGTGTTGATTAGAAGGAACTGGATGTAGCTTTTGTTGTGAAGTGAACTAGTATAAATTGCTTGTGTTGATTTTCTTTATCTCTATTTTTACAAGTCATCTTGTTTATTTGATCTTGTTTTCATTATCATTACCTAACAAGTTTTGTTTTGAGCTATTAGTTTCTTGAACTTAATTGATTGAATAGGAACATTCTTGGTTTCAAAAGTGATAAAGATCCTTAACTTTGATTTGATAAATAATTTTAAAAGACCAAGTTTAAACCAATTCACCCCCTCTTGGTTATTGTGGGTATTCCTATTGTTTTCAATTCTATGCATGATTGTTTGAGTTGTGAAATGCATTGGATGATTGGTTTGTTGAGTGTGTATTGGAATCATGGATTTTTGTTAATGATTGTGGTGGGTAATGTTGTTTCCTTCCCAATTGCTACTATCTGATGTTTGTTGGTTTTATGTAATAAACTCAACCTTGCGTTTGTTGTACCATGTGGTCGGTACTTGTGATGATCGCGAACTTTTGTTCATGGGAGCAGATGAGCAGCAGTAGGTGACCTTGGAGGGAGATTCTTTTTGTTGGAGCCGCTAATCTGACGTGATGACGTTGTAATTCTTTTTGGGAAAGAGTTGTATTTTGTTAATCAACTCTTTCTTAGTTACTTCTTCGATTCTTTTGTTGGTCATGTAAGATTCCAGGTGTAAATATATGTAAAACCAAATTAAATTTTGATATGTAAATGATATGTACTGGTTCAATATATTCATACATGTGTATTCAATTCTGTAATTATATCGTGTGTATAATAATGGTATTATCGCGAAAAAAATCTACTACCATTTTCATAATCAAATTAATAGAGTTTTCATATTAAAAATTGAAATTGCCCAATCTAGAGTTAGTGATATCGTAGCGACGAGGCGGGTTCGTTACATTAGTGGTATCAGAGCATGTCAAACCTTTTTGGCCGGTGAGTTGTGAGTCTGCTGTGTTTCTCTGTGCATTTTGTGGTTGCTTGTTGGATGTTTGATGTTTGAAGTAATTGACTATTTTGTAGTTTTTTAGATTGTTATTGTTTGAGACTTGCATACATTGGTGTGATGCATAGGTTGTGGATGACTATTTTGTAGTTGTTTGGATTGTTATTGTTTGAGACTTGCATACATTGGTGTGATGAATAGGTTGTGTAGATTTCTTGGGGTGGTCATAACATGTTTGTAATTCTGATGTTTGTTATACCATAAGTTCCAATGCCTAGTCACGAGTTATCAGACTGACCATCTGGATAATTTGTGAAGTGCAAAGGAACATTATGGCAAGCAGTCAGGAATACAAATAGTAAATGATAAGTGTTAATGTCTCGAGGGAGAACTGTTGTAGATGATTAATTTCTAGAAGCGTCAATCATCTATATTCATTAAGTGGGTATAGAATTGTATTGTTCTTTTGTTGTGTGTATCCCTTCCATGTTTTCACTGCTTGGTGTGTGCAAGAAGTGATGGCTTATAGGAATGACTGTACAATAGTTGATGTTCTCCAAGCTTTGAGGCTGAAGGTCAAGCTGTGACCTGAGAAACCTTTAATAGGGTATTTATGGAGAAATACTTTCCTGAATATGTTAGAAACAAGAAAGAGATGGAATTCTTAGAGCTTAAGCAAGGGATTATGACTATGGCTGAGTATACAACTAAGTTCGAAGAGTTGGTAAGATACTTTCCCCATTACCAAGGAAGATATGAGATTCTGTTACTTGTGCTATTTGACTCCGGTGCGACCCATTTATTTATATTTTATTTGTGAGTGGAGAAAGTTAAACTTTCTGTGTCTTCTTTGAGTGGTGAGCTTGTGGTTGAGACCCCAACTAGTGGGTTTGTTTTGATTTCTGATGTGTATTTGAATTGTTTTGTAGAAATTTCTAATAGAAAATTTTGTGTTGATTTGATTTGTTTACCTCTCAGCCAAATTGATGTTATTCTGGGTATGGACTGATTATCTTCCAACCATGTTTTGTTGAACTGTTTTGATAAAACTTTGGTGTTTGGTGATCCTGAAGTGAGTAATAATGGGATGTTTATCTCTGCCAACCAAATTGTGTCATCTTTGAAAGAGAATACTCAAGTGTACATGATCTTGTCTAACCTGGAAGTAGAGACCAAGATTTCTCTAGGTGACCTTCCTGTTGTTAGAGAGTTTCCAGGAGTGTTTCCTGAGTATATATCCGACCTACCACCTGAGGGAGAGAGAGTTTTCTATAGATTTGGTACCTAGTGCAGGACCCATATCCATAGCTCCTTATAGGATGTCTCCTATAGAGTTAGTTGAGCTTAAGAAACAGTTAAAAGAGTTGTTGGATAAGTAGTTTGTGAGGCCTAGTGTGTCTCCATGGGGAGTACTAGTGTTGCTAGTGAAGAAGAAAGATGGAACCATGAGTTTGTGTGTAGATTATCGTTAGTTGAACAAGGTGACAATTAAGAATAAGTATCCTTTGCCTAGAATAAATGACCTTATGGATTAGTTGCTAGGAGCTTGTGTGTTTAGCAAGATAGACCTTAGGTCAGGTTACCATCAGATCTATTTGAAGTCTGAGGATATTTCGAAGATTGTTTTTAGGACTCGTTATGGTCATTACGAGTATTTGGTTATGCCCTTTGGTGTGAATAATGCTTCTGGTGTGTTTATGGATTATATGAATATGATCTTTCACCCCTATCTTGATAGTTTTGTGGTAGTATTCAAAGATGATATTTTGGTATAATCTAAGACTAGAGAGGAGCATGATGTGCACTTGAGGATTGTGCTACAAACCCTTAAGGATCAACAACTTTATGCTAAGTTGTCCAAGTGTGAGTTTTGGTTGGAGAAAGTGAGTTTCCTAGGACATGCGATATCCCTAGGTGGTATAGTTGTAGATCCTTCTAAGTTAGAAGTTGTTCTTAAGTGGGAGAGTCCTAAGTTGATGTTTGAGATCAGGAGTTTTTTGGGTTTAGCATGATACTATAGGAGATTCATAGAAGGTTTCTCCAAATTAGCCTTGTCGTTGACCAAGCTGACTCTAAGGGTCAAGTTTTTGTGTGGGATGCCCAGTGTGAGTATAGTTTTCAAACTCTTAAGGAAAAACTGACGACAGTGCCTGTGTTAGTTTTGCCTAACCTAAAGAACCCTTCGAGGTGCATTAGGATACATTAAAGATGGGTTTAGGAGAGTGTTGATGCAGAATGGCCAAATAGTGGCCTATGCTTCTAGACAACTCAAGACGTATGAAAGGACTTATCATACCCATGATTAGGAGTTAGCTACTGTAGTGTTTGCTCTTATGATATGGAGGCACTACCTTTTGGCTCTAAGTTTGAAGTGTTTAGTGATCATAAAAGCCTTAAGTGTCTGTTTAGTCAGAAAGAGTTGAACATGCATCAGAGGAGATGGTTAGAGTTTCTTAAGGATTATGATTTTGAGCTTAGCTATCATCCTGCCAAAGCTAATGTAGTGGCTGATGCTTTGAGTAGGAAATCCTTGCATATAGCTTTGATGGTTAGGGAAATAGACCTCCTAGAATAGTTTAGAGACCTTAGCCTAGTGCGTGAGGTAACCTTTAACAGTGTTAGACTAAGAGCTTTGAAGATTACTAGCAGTTTGCTAGGAGAGATCAGAGACGGCCAAAAGTCAGATCCTTTTCTGAAGACTCAGTTAGAAGCTATAATGGCAGGGAAAAATGGTAGTTTTCATGTGGGATCAGATGGAGTCTTGAGGTTTCAAGATAGAACCTGTGTTCCCAATGTATCTGAGCTTAGGAAAATGATTTTGGAGGAAGGACATAGGAGTAGTTTGAGTATCCACCCTGGTACCACCAAAATGTATCAAGATCTCAAGGCAATATTTTGGTGGTCAAACATGAAGAAGGAGGTTAGTGAGTTTGTGTATGCATGTTTAGTTTGTCAAAAGGCTAAGATAGAACATCAAAGACCCTCACGTAAGTTGCAACCCTTGAAGATACCCCAGTGGAAGTGGGATAGTATCTCCATGGATTTTGTTGTAGGACTGCCTAAACCCCGAGAGGTCTAGATTCTATCTGGGTTATTGTTGACAGGTTGACCAAATTTGCTCACTCTATCTCCATCAATATCATGTTTTCTTTAGAGAAGTTGACCTCCCTAAATATTAGTGAGATTGTCAGATTACATGGTGTACCGTCTAGCATGGTATCTGATAGAGATCCTAGATTTACCTCTAGATTTTGGGAGAGTCTGAACAAAGCGTTGGGAACCAAGCTTGGGCTAAGTTCAGCTTATCAATCTCTTATACTGATGATCAGACTGAACAGACCTTCAGTCTCTGGAGGACCTTTTGAGGAGTGTGTATTAGAACAAAAGGATAGTTGGGAGAGTTTTCTGCCATTGATAGAGTTTACCTAGTTTTCATTCTACCATTGGCATGGCTCCCTACGAAGCTCTGTTTGGTAGAAGGTGTAGGACACCCTTATGTTGGCTAGAACCTGGAGAGAACCTCATTTTAGGACCTGAAGTGGTACAACAAAACCACTGAAAAGGTCAAGTTGATCCAAGAAGAGAATGAGAACTGCTCAGAGTAGACATAAGAGTTACAAGGACAAGAGGAGGAAAGACCTAGAATTTTAGGTTGCTGATCATGTATTCTTGAGAGTTACTCCATGGACTGGGTTGGCAGAGCACCGAAATCTCGAAAACTCACACCTCATTTTATTGGTTCCTTCCAAATTCTTAAAAGAGTTGGTCCTGTAGTATATCAAATTGAGTTACCTCCGTCCCATTCTAATCTTCACAATGTCTTCCATGTGTCCCAACTCCGTAAGTATGCCTATGATCCTTCTCATGTGGTCGAGTAACATGATGTTCAAGTAAAGGAAAACTTGACATATGAAATTTTGCCTTTGAGGACAAAGATCGGCGAACGAAGCACTTAAGGGGGAAAAAAATTCCTTTGGTCAAGGTGATTTAGAGAGGTACATCAGAAGAGGATGCAACATGGGAACTAAAGAGTCAGATGCAAGAAGCCTATCCAGCCTTATTTGAGTCAGGTAAATTGTCACATGTAACAACCTGGGCGCTGACGAAGGCGGGGGTGATCGCCGGTGCAATGAGGCACGAACAAGGAGCGGCTCCTGGCAAGCTTCCAGCGGGAGGGGTATATGAATGAAACGAATACACACCCGAACGAGAGGGATCCAGAGGCTGTGCAGGTATGAGACTGTACAGTTGAGGATAACTTGAAGGAAAAAATAGCTACTACCTATACTAACAAGGTGCATCTACTTTTCGGTAGCCCATAACTTAAGAACTCTACAGTTAAGCGTGCTTGACTTGGAGCAATTCTGGGATGGGTGACCTCCTAGGAAGTTTCTCAGGAAGTGTGTGAATGAGGACAAAGCACGCTGAAAAGTCTTGTGTTGGTATGTGGGGACAGTCATTGATCCTGCAAGTGGTCGGGCGTTACAAGTGGTATCAGAGCAGGGCCTCTCTACCAGTACGGTGTGGTTCAGGGACAAACCAAAAAGAATTTGGTGGGCATCTAACATCCTGGGAGTTGACAAGGGCGGGGAGTGATCGTCGGTGCGATGAGACACAGACAATGAACGGCTCCTGGCAGGCTTCCAGCGGGAAGGATACATGAATGACACGAATACACACCAGAACGAGAGGGATTGAGAGGTTGTGCAGGTATGGGACTATACAATTGAGGATAACTTAAAGGAAATAATAGGTACTACCTACACTAACAAGGTGCATCTACTTTTCGGTAGTGTAACACCCCAAAATTTTGGAATCACAACCAATTACTAGGATTAAACGTTAATTCAAGGCAGTACAAAAGATTTAGGGGAAAAGACCAAAATACCCTAGGTATGCTAGCAAGATATATTAAGGAGGAAATTTTATAAATATTCTTGGATGATTGAAAAATGATCAGAATACCCTTAGGGTGATACCTACAGAGATACCTTGAACATTTTTAGAAAATGACGATTTTGCCCTTAGGATAAGTGGTGA
>PYAF01005768.1:388142-403427 GCA_007407185.1 Glycine tomentella
ATATGAGATAGTCATGGTGCTCGTGCTTTCTTTCTTCTTGCTCCTAGGCTGCAGCTCCATCATGTAATCTTCCATGCCTAAACGCCACTAGCCTAATTTTTCTAATTACAAAATAATTAAAGAAACTCCAATACATCTTTGGAGGAACAAAAGAATATACAAAATTTAAAATTCAAAATTACAGCTCCAATTTAAACTAAAACAAGATCTATATTCAAATTTAAAACATTTGAATTCAAATATTTAAATTCAAAATTTAAATTTGGGCACCATGACCATCCCCTTCCATATCTGCACTTTAAAAGTTAAACAACTAACAAGCACACAATATAATTATTTCTCAAATGGCCGAAATATGCATCCAAATACATAATTCAAATTTTGTTGATTCTTTCTCAAAGAACACAAAAATTAAACCATACAATCAACCATTTATATACATTGACTTGTATGAAAAATTTTGTCACAAAAATATTATGTTATGCTTATGAACAATTCATTATAACAAAACACAAAAATAACAAGATCAAATTGAACAAAATTAAGAACCCTAATTTTATTCATGTGACCATGCCATGCATAGGATATTTCATGCATTTTGAAAACAAAATTATGGAGAAAACAATATATTTGAATATTCATATCATGGCTGAATCATATTCATTTCTTAAAAGATGTTTCTTTGAAATCTTTCACAAAGAATCATAAAGAAACAACACCATGAACACATAAAGATATATGTAAAACGTAATCATATTACAAACAACATATTATAACAAACAAGGTATCATCACCCGTCGATAGTAAAGCAACCAGACTCTGATACCACTTGAAAGATAGGGCCTTGAAACCCGAAGGCATGTGAGAAGAAAAACACAATTTTTTCAAAGCGGAAACACACATACCATTCAAGAGTCATTCTTTAGGACATAGATGTTACCTTGTTATATTCGAAATTGATGATCAAGAATAAGCTTGAAGATACAAGCCCTCTAATGTTGATCCACACCACTTCTTGTCAAGACTCAAGAACACTTCTTGAATGCCAACAACAAACACCAAAGGAGGCAAGCTTGGAGCACCAATGGAGAGGAAGAAGGTTAGGTTTTAAAGTGTTTTACTTATCTAAGAGACTCACCAATAGATGATATTGGTTGCTGAATTTTCAGCCAAAACTCACACAAAGGGGCACGTGAAAAGGAGGAAGATAGATGGGTTTTTCTCAAAAACCATTATTTAATAACTATGATCACAAGAGTATATTTATAGAAGAGTTTTAGGTCAGATTTTTAACCATAAAATTCTGATCATTAAGCATCTCACACGTGAAGAAAAGATAGAGTTGTTGTATTTCAAAAATTACCAACAACCTCCTATCTTATCTTCTTAAGACCAAGTCAATTACTTGGAATTTATTTTGCCAAATAATAATTAAATATCCAGCCGTATGATAAGCCTCTAATCAGCCCTCAAACTTCTTCCTAAAATCTAGGATATGATCATGATAAGATGCTAGTTGAATTCAAATTCAAATCTAGCTCTTATCTTCTCCTTTTGATATGAAACTATCTACTATAGTTAATTCATATTTAAATTATCAAATTTAAATATCAGATAATTAATTTAACTATTTAAATTAATTAATAATGTCTTGGACTTTCTCTTTAAGATAAGTTTCTAAACTCTTTCTTGGGCCAACAACCATTATTAGGCCCAAAACCTTTAATGCTATAATGTCATGACAATAAAGTGTTGGTGTGTGACCCATTAGGCCCAACATAGCTACTGACATAAATGAATTTGGCCCAACAAGGCCTCTACCCATTTAATGACAACACAGAGCACTAGCAATGCTTTGTTGCCCTAGAACTATTTAGGTAAATTACAAGATCATCCTATTATATCTATTTGGTTTCCATATGTATTTCCTTTCGTCTCGGTTACCTTCCCATAAAACCTAGGGTAAGGAAATGTATCAGCCCTTGCGGTCTAGGGTAAGCTTTAATACGAAATAAGGAGTCTCCAATTTTACTAACTCTAAAGGCAAATCATCTCATGATTTCTTTTACTATGCATAGATTCCCGAGTCCCGTAATTGTCATCCTAATTTCTCTAGTTTACAGATAACCTAATCTCTCACAGAGATTTGACGAATTCCTTCAGCTAGTCACCCTAGACTCGTGTTCTTTCAGGACATGCCCAAAGGTATACCTATGTGTCTCAATGTTTCAGGCAGACGAGGTATATAATCAAAGCATGTCTTCTAGAACACTGTCTAGGTGAAAACTTCTGGTCTAAGGAAAGATACACCCAAATAATAAGAGACTTCTCTAATGATATTATCTGTGAGATTTCCTCATAGAGTCTCTTTGTGGGTCCGTTCAGTGCGAGCTATACCCTTATAGGTCCACCCACGACTTTAGCTAAGACATCTCCATGTCTGTAGCTTATGAGGTCTTCTCCTTGTATCTGCATACAAGTAGATAAGTCGTGCTAGTCTTACCCGAGATCGCTGATCCCCATTCTCAGTGTCTCTAGACTAGGAACTTAAATTTAGGAGTAGACATATGGTATCCATGAATCCTCATGATCGTGATCTCATCTATGATATTCAAGAGATACCTATTCTATTCCAAGGGTTTTATCCAGTTACTCATATATTAATAATAATATCGAGACAAAATATGAAACAAGATAAAGAGCGCTTATAATTTATTCATGACAATTTGAAAAGTACATGTATGTCCTAATCTAATGAAAAGATTGTCTCTAGGAAATCCATATACTAATAATCTTCCACTTGGCCTAGAGCCAATTAGACCTAAGTCGTAAACCCAAAGCCTCATAATGACTATCATGTTTTCTCTGAGAAACAGCCTTTGTCAGGGAGTCAGCTAGGTTATCATCCGTGGGAATATAATCCATCTTTACATCCATCCTATCAATGATCTCTCTAATCAGGTGATATCTGCGTAGCACGTGCTTAGATCTTTGATGAAACCTAGGTTCCTTTGACTGCGCAATGGCCCAGTGTTGTCATAATATGAAAAGTACATGTACGTCCTAATCTAATGAAAAGATTGTCTCTAGGACATCCATATACTAACAAGTAGAACATGGACTGTGGTGATGTTGAAAGACTCACCACTATGGTCCAATTACAAGAAGCTTGAGCTATAAACGTGTTCAGCTAATACGACGTTAAAGAAGCACTTCTAGGAGGCAACCCAGTAAGCTCTAACTCCTCTTTTACATGCTTTGTATATAAATTAGTAAATATATGTTGAAATATAGGTCATTTAAACAATTAAATATAATAAGATGGTGTGGCTATTTTATATTTAATATATAACTATACATTTTATTATTCCCTATATTAAAAAAGGGTTTAACTCGCCCAGGCGAGTGAACCATGAGTAAATTGCTCGCCTGGGCAAGCCTACGTCTGAAGGCCAAGGCAACAAGGTAAAAAATCAAAATTCAACAAATTTTTCCCAAATCATTTCATCTTCTTCTTGCTTTATGCTGTAACTTCTCCATCTTCTCCCACACTCGCCCAAGCCACTACATTTTTTCATATTCTCCATACTCCAATCAGGTAAGTTCCTTCATCCTTTTAAACTACTTACAATTATACAATAGTTCTTCTAAGCTTTCTTGTATATGTACATTAGTTTATTGTTTGGTGTTTCTTACACTTTTAAGCATAAGCTAGGGCTAGACATTCTGAATTAATGTTCTCTTTTGATTGAATTTTTGTTGAATATTCTAAATCGGTCCTCTTCTTCTTGTTATTCTTTGAAAATTTGGTGTAGGTTATGTGCCCAATATATTCAATTTCATTCACCCAAAGTTTGCACACCAAGTGTTTGGTGAAATGCCACAATGAAAAACAACTTTGATTGACTCCTCTTTAATGCACGAAAATTGCTTCTTACTTGTTTAGAAAGCTTCAATGAATAATATTGCTCATGATTAGACTTAAACTATAAGTTTGAGTTAATCATTCTTTATTCTTTGTGCTTGATTTACTCTTTTATGCATGACTTGGAATGTCACTAAAATGTCAAGATTATACGCTAAAAAGATTTCAGCACTTAGGTGAAGCAAAACAGTGGAGTAATGACATGATTTGTGACATGTGCATTTAAGGGGCTGAAAATTATTAGCATACTCATACATTTTGCAATGTTTAATGAATGATTCATCATCTTTAGGTTGTCATCTACATGCTAATTTGCTTACAAAAATCTTTATCATATTCATTGTTATTCTATTTTGAGATGCTATTTCAGATGGCTCCCAAGAAACTTCCTTCGAAAAGAGCTAGGCATGAGGGATCCAGTTCAAATCTCCCAAAAGACATCATCTTTGATGAACAGAGGTTTCGGAGCAGAGAACACCAACAACGTTTTGAGATAATAAAAAAATTGGTCGTTTCTCAAAGAAAGAAAAGTTCAATTGATGGATGAAGAATACCCTGAATTTACAGCGGAGCTTGATAGGCGTAGATGGAGACAACTAGCCACTCCGATGCCCAAATTTGACCCAACAATTGTCTTAGAGTTCTATGCTAATGTGTGGCCAATTGCAGAAGGCATTTGTGACAAGCGTTCTTTTGTGAGAGGCCAGTGGATTCCCTATGATTCTGATGCAATCAACCAATTTTTAGGGAATCCACTAATCTTGCCAGAAGGGCAACTTTGTGAATACATGTCTCGGAGAAACAACTTTGATGAAGAGGCCATAACTTAGCTCCTCTGTATCCCAGGTTGTGACTTTGCTAGAAACATTGCAGGTAATAGGGTAAGGTTGATGAGGACTAACATGACTACTTTAACTCATATTTGGATGACTTTTTTGTTGAGTAATATACCTCCAACTGACCATAATTCTGATCTACCTATGCTAAAATGTCAGTTAGTTTTTAGTTGTATTTCCTAGCTCAGTATTGATATGGCCCAGTTAATTTCGGATGATATTCATCAATTTGTGATCTTAGAGATGCCAAGGCATCCGCTTAACCCAGAGAAGGCAAACAGGGCACTAGGATTCCCTGCTCTCATCACTGGCTTAAGCCAATTCTATGGAATCCAGGTGCAACCCTCCAAGACCATCCGTCCTCCCATTAATAGAGCCTTTATTGAGAAATATTGCTTGGCAAGACAAGTAGAGCAGCAGCAGCCACCAGAGCCAGCTTCTTTGGACTCCATTTCAGCACACCTACAGAGAATGGAGCTCCAAATGCACACTTACATGCAACACATGGCTGATCAACAGGCTGCCAACTACATAGGACAGATGCAGTTAAATGAGAGCTTCTACAATTATACCCTACATTAGCATAGCTAGGATCTGAACCCTTTCCCATGGCCCACTCCAGATCAGTTCCAAGCTCATGTTGCATGGCCTGGGGACAGGTCGATCTTTCAAGAGGAGGCAGCAAGCCCTAGAGCTCATCAGGATCCTGTGGCAGATGAAGGGCATGCAGATAATCAGGAAGCTGCTAAGGGAGAAGAAGCAGCAGGAGATGATGAATTAGAGCAGGATTTGGTAGCATATCTCACTGATCTACAAAATCTGTGACACTACCTTTAATTTCTTTATCGCTTTCTTTACTGCTTTCCTAAATACTTTATTTATTTCTTTTGTTATCGTTTCTTGAATACTTTAATTAGTTACTATATTATTTTTCTTTACTCGTATTACATACTTAATTAAGCTCAGTGTCTAAGTTGTGAATTTATACATACTTTTTGATATTGTGCACAAGAGACTCCTTCTTTTTGGTATTGTGCACAAGAGACTCCTTCTTTTTGGGAAGTTATACATACTTTTTGATGAAAATTTTTTGCTTATTAAATAGAGTGGAAATTTTTTGTGAAAAATATAGTTGTTTATAACATAACTATTTTTGAGGCATAAATAAGAAAATTTTTCTTGAATATATCATGTTTTGGACTCCTTCTTTTTGGGAATTTATACATACTTTTTGATTAATGTAACATCCCCAAAATTATAAAAATGTGATGATAATTGGATACAAGTATGTTTAGAGAAAAATAACTATATCACTCTTTTCATGATGTAGAAGTTACTAGAAAACCCTTAAGATGAAAATTTCAAAAATGCCCTTGGACATTTTTGAAAATGACCAAAAATACCCCTAGGTTGAATGGCATAATTACCAAAATGCCCCTAGGCCAAAAAATGCTCAAATAACTTTAGAAATTTTGTAGAAACTTGATGAAATTATAAAATACACTTAGCTGGCTAAGTATCAACATATTTTGTGACACAAAACTTTAGAATAAAATTTCTACAAATTTTAGAAGATGACAACTTTGAGGTTGTATTCAAGAAAACTCAAGCATCAGAAAAATATGGAAAAATGGTACATAAAATCTATAGAATTTTCTCTTAATTATAGGATGGATAGACCTATTTAATAAAATGGTTTAGTAATTTTGATGGTCAGAAGAAGTATAGACCAATCAAAAATAAGATAAAGATGTAGTCTAGAATGAAAGGTTTATGCATTGCCCTGTATAAGACTGCTTGGGATTAATTTAAACTATCATTGGGATAAATTCTTAGGAACATCTAGAATTCTAATATTCAAAATTTTATTTAGATAAAAGAATTCAAATTAAATTGGATTTCTTTTTAAGAAAATACCATATTGAAACTAGATTTTTATTCATCATCAAAAATGACCACATGTAGCATGAAAGGAAGAAAAATTTGTATTCCTTCCCTTTGAGCTTGTCATTCACGTGGAGAAGCATGGAGAATGAGGAAGAAGCTTCTTGAATTCAGCCACTTGGAAGATAAGCCATAGGATGAAAACAAGTGGCAAGACACTTGTATGGCATGGATGCAAGGTAACATAAAAATCAAGCCAAGATTTCTCTACACTCTTCCATCTTGCACGTGGACAGCTCTAGACATTATTTCAACAATCCCAACGGTCAAAAGTTACATATGTGAGATAGTAGTGTACCTTTAAAATTTTAAAGAGATCCAACGGTTAACGAATCCAGAATTAGAATTTTACTAAAATAGGTTTGGGATAAACTCAAGAATGAAAGAAAAAGCATAAAAATCTTCCTTGGCAAGCTACTCCACAAAAATACAAATAGGAAGGAGAATTATTGAGAACCTTCAAGAGTTAGGACACTTGGATGGAGGTGAATCAATAGCCTTTATGATTTGGCCACTTGGAAAGTAAGGCCATAATGACTTAGGAGATTTTTTTTTTCTTCTAACTACTATATAAAGGATAAAGGCTTTGAATTCATTTTCAAGACACTTCCTACATCTCTCTCTCACGTGAAATCCTCCCTTGAATCCCTTTCATTTCATTTTCATCTTTCTTTTTCTAAGCCTAAAACAAGTAAGAAAGAAACTTCACCATCTTGACAAAATTTCATGAGAAATCTAGCAACCTTAAGAAGAGTTTTGACAAGCTTAGAAGAAGGATATCAAGGCTTCATCTCTTAGAGGATTCTCCCAAGGAAGGAAGGAAGGAAGGAAGGAAGCCATTTATCCATTCTATTTTCAAGAATCAAACTCACTTGAGGTAGGTTAAGCTTAAATCTCTAGTTAATCATTGGATTGGATTAATTTACATGCTTTAGTAGACCGAATTATGGTTATTATTTAGGCTTGAATTTCATGCCATTTGAAGGATATTCTTTGATAAGAATATGTTGATTTAATCCATAAGATAGGTGATGATTTATACCCATCAATATTAGTGATGTATGGAAGCCCATTTGATGATCTTTTGAAGGTGATTTTGATGATATTTTGGGTTATCTGTTGATATTTTTATGGAAAGATTTTGATTTAAATTTTAGAAGTAGAGGATGAATGGTATGTAGTTGAATGGTTTAAATACTTGATGATTTGATTTGAGGATTAATTAGTGAGATGGTAGGTGAAAGAAGAATAAAAGATGCATACTAGACTTTAATCTTTTAGTATAAAAATTTCAAGGGATTAGAAATTATTTGAAAGACTTATTATGGATTATTAGTTAGATTACTAAAATAATTTTCTATGAGTATATTCTTTGGTCATGCCTAAGTTGGTAATGATTTTGCTTGAATAAGATATAGCGGTTTAACCATACTTATAAGCTTATTGGATAAGGTATGGTGATGTAACCATACTTATGATACATATGATGATATGATGAAAATATTTTTCCATAAGGTAATCTGTATTTTGCTTATGGATTTGATTTTTATGGATGTTGATGTGAATAAGATAGGTGGATTCATGTTTCCATGTTCCAAGTCCAGTACGAGGCTTTGGGGAAACATAATCTGATGCTACATACAGTACGATATGTAGTACCCAGGTGCAAGGTTTGCGTAAGACTATAGCAGCGTCCACACTCAGTGTGGCCACATACAGTACGATATGTAAGCCATTTTCCCTGGGATAGTTCATGTCATGCATTCATATAGTTTGCATATTTTTTGTGGATGTGTTTGATTATTTAATGATTTTACTAACCTACTAATAAGGCCGGGATTTAGCTTTGCCTACTGAGAAATTTATTTCTCACAAGATTTGTTTCATGTTTTTCTTAGATGACAACCATGGTCAGGTTCCTTGAGGCTCTGGAGTAGTGTTGATATATTAAAGGAGCTATGTACAGGGCTAGATTTTCGAAAAGAGTTTTGTACTTGTATAAACTTTTGTAACAGAGACATTGACTAATGTATTAGTCTTTACATATTTTGTAAATTTTATGACTTAGAATTTTTACTAATACACGTTTCTTGAAAAAAAATTATCCTAAGTAAAAATAATAGTAATAAAATCAACTTAGAAATTAGGTCGTTACAATGAAATTTTTTGCTTATTAAATAGAGTGGAAATTTTTTGTGAAAAATATAGTTGTTTATAACATAACTCTTTTTGAGGCATAAATAAGAAAATTTTTATTGAATATATCATGTTTTGAAAAGCATCAACAGTTAAATATTTTGAAACTTGCTTTTTGATTTGGATCAGAACTCAACAAAAAGAAATTTTTAAGACACTTTGAGAAAAGAAAAACAAAAAGAATGGTTTTCCAAAAGATCAAATGAAGGCAAGTCTTTTTACATGGAATTGATAAATAACATCTAATGGAAACATTGATTTGATTTAAACATGAAAACAGGCCTTAAAGCCCAAGTGAGTGTGCGCATCCACATAAATTATATTGAGTGTCCTCACTGATATGCATTATAGTTGATTTTTGCATGAATTTCTAATTGTCATAACATATGATTCATGGATATGATTTAGGCCTTATTTCTTTTTGAACATTTTTTAAGCCACTAGCCAAAAAGTTGTCCCAGTACTTAATGATTTATCAATTGAAAACCCCTTTGAACTAAACACTTGATATTTTGTGGAACCCTAACCTAGGATAAGAATTCCCTACCATACCTTAGGTTAGGACAACAAAGGAGGATTTTTGTTGGAAACTTTTTGGATAGCTAATGGATTAAAAAAACTTTGTTTAAAATGTGGCTATTCATGTGGAGTAAAAAGCTAACAAGAAAAGAAAAGAAAGAAGGAAAAAAAAAAGAAGAAAAAGGAAACAATTTTTTTTCCTTATGTCCTAAATTTTAGTATTTTGAGAAAAAAGGGGAATGAATGGATGGTTTGAGAAATATAGATATTTGGTTAGAAAAAGAAAAGAAATAGGAAAGTGATGACAACATAGTCTTATCCTTATTTGCTCTCCTATTCTTAAGGTACTTTTTGAATATCCAAAAAAACCAAGATCCCTTTTGAGCCAAGCCCAAACCCTAAAAAGCCCTAATGATCCATGATAATTATGCACTATGATTTGATGGGAAATGATTTGCAAAATTGATCTATGATATATCAGTGATGGAAATGAGAATAAACACTTACCTAGGAGAACTAAACACCTTTTGAGAGGTTTTCCTCTATTTGAATCAATCAAGTGTTTCCTCTGATGTCCTTTAAAAATAAAATGTGAATTGATCTTAATCTCATTTGGTTTCATGAATTCCATCTTTTGTACTTTCAAATTCTCAAGGTTAAGTATTTGAAAATTTTGTTCTGATCACTCTGAAAAGTTGATTCTTTACAAAGCATGATCTTATATCTTTTACTTTGCTTGAGGACAAGGAAGACTCTAGGTTGGGGGGAGTTGATAAGTTTCGTATCTTAGTAAAATTAGGACTTCAAAGAAGGCACTTATCCTTTGCTTTCACTAAAATTATTTAAAGAATTTACCCTAAAACCTAGTTAGTTTATATTTTGTACTTGGATGAACATTGTTTTCATATTTTGGGAAGAATTGTCCAATCTTATTTTGCATTTTGATAGGTTCAATGAATTCCGAAGCTTTCGAACAAGCAAAGCAAGCAAAAAGGGGTTAAAAAGGCAAACATGGGAGGTGTTACAAGAAATCAGGCCCAAATTCCATCCAAACCCAAAAATATCTTCAGCACTAAGCAATTAACTCGCCTAGACGACCAACTCCAGTGCATTTGGCTCACCCAGCCGAGCTTCAACTTCCAAGGAGATAAAGGTAACAAAGAACAAATCACTCACTTGGACAAGTGAAGCTGGCTGGAGGATGAAAACTATAAATGGGGGACGGAATTTGGAAGAATGGATGAATTTTCCCACTTCTTTGGCTGCCTTGCTCCATTTCTTAGCTTAAGATCCTTGAAATTTGATAGTAGATAGTTAAGGAGAGTGAGAGAAGGTGAGGATCATAGAGGAGACTCTATCGGAAAGAATCGGTGATGATTCGCTTCACCAATTCTTCTCTTGAGGAAATTCTGTCCATGGCTGCTTAAGCTTCTCTAAAGATTGGACGTACTCTTCTTATCCCTATGTCTTTCTTTCAATATTTATCTATGCATGAATCATTCTATTCCTTATTGGTGATTTCATTTTGTCCTTAATGCTTGATTCTACTTGATCACTAGTTTCATAAAATTAACTCTAAGTGAGACTGACAAGTAATCTTAGGGTTTGAACCGAATTATTTTACTCATACGTTATGCCCTATTCCTAGCAGTAACTAATCTTTTTGACACCTTAAATTCTTTTTTCTGAAATTTTGCTTCAAAAACTATTTAATTAATAAATGTTGCAGAATACACCTCATTAAATTTTAATTTCTCTTCTAAGTTGGCAAAATATCTCATTAATTTTCTTTTTATAACTAAGAAGAAATAAAATAAAGTAAAATAAGCTCATTGATTTGAGAGCATTAAGTTTGCACGTCGCAATTAAATCTATAAATAAATGAACTCATATTTATAATATAAAAGCCTTAGTTCATAAATAAAGCAAATAAATAGTGTCACAATGGAAGAAATTTGGATACAATCCAAAGTGTAAAAGTAGTGAAATGATCGATATACATCTATTATATCAAATAAAAAATTATATTTACTGTGAAAATCCCACCCCTCAAAATACATCAAAATATCAAAAAAGATCTAGGATCAGAACATATCACTACTCGACTAAAAGTACTAAACTACGCCTAAGGTATAGAAACTAGAAGGTAACCAATTCTCCTCCTCAGATGAAGGCTCTAAGTCTCGTAGAAGCTTGCGATATTGTACCTCAGTGACCTGCATGAGATGTACTCGAATCTCCAACTCAGGACATTACCTGTTGCATTTTGCCTCACTGGGGTCACTACGAATTCTTAAGCATCATGAGGAACTTGCATGCTCAGATAAAAATAGATGTCTTCGAACCACTCCTGTTGCCGGTGAGACGTAAATATGCAAGGAATGTAGCACTACCGATGGTCATCAATGGTGATGGGCGTGACATTTGGTTTATCTACTGGTACCATGTGCACCAAAGTGTGACCCTTGTTAAATGACATGCGTCTATTTTGACACAGTCACACTCTTTCTATCTGCCTACTACGCCAAGCTCGTAGAGGGAACGACTCCCTCGGCATCTCATGAACCTGAAGGTTGTTGGTTGAAGGGGTGAGTCCGATGCTCCTCAAATGCCACACACAGAGTAGTCAAACAACATGAAACCTAATTAACCACTACATATCATTTCTATAAGCAAACAAAACTCTCGAGATCCTAAGCATATTGCTAACACACTTATCACTTATTAAGGCCCAACCTCTTGATGGTCTTACATAATCATGTGGATGACAATCGAGAGATCATCACATATGGATACATCACACACCGATCCCCAAGCTCCCAACTCAAAAAACATAGTCTTGGAGCTCGTCAGGAGTAGCAAAGTGAGGCATGTGAGTTACCCATGCCAAATGAGTGCACCAAATGTTATATAGTCACTACTCGCTAATTCCCTCAAGTTCTTCAAACCTCTCTACCTACTATACCCCAATGCATCTTTGTCCATCATCCACTTTCTCAACGTAATCTCACTTTCTCATAGAAGAAAATAGAACCATTGGTTCCTTACTCTATATCCAATTTTCTTGACTTCCGCATTGCATTGCGTGTGTAACCCTTGTACCACGTGCATCAATAAACACGTACAAACAAACAAGAAAGAGAGATAAGGCTCAGACCGACGTATTACTCTTATGGAACCAATCGTGGTCTCTTAAGCAGTAGAAACCACTTATCACACAAAACAATCAGACAACATAACGATTGTGATTACAATCATCTAACAATCATAACAAACAATTTGCATGCCATAGATATAATTTACTGGATTTAACTCTCTGTCGGTCTTACCATTCATCAATAATAATAGTTATTATTATACATGCATGAATCTCAAAACTTTATCAGCAGAGAATCATTACAATTCAAGAACATGTCAGTCATCAGATCTTGCAGTTTATCTCAACAATAACATATCAGTTATATCAATAGTTTTAGAAAATAAATAATTCTAAGGTAACTTATCCAGAGGCACAAAACCCAATGTTAAGCTATCCACTAACCAAAATTACTCTGCCACTCATTTTTGCAAAATTTCGCTCCTAACTTATTTTCAGTGTTCTTGGTGTTCCGAGAATCGATTTTTCATGAATCTTATATGCTACCCTACATTTTCACACCTAACAAACTTATTTTTGAGGTCAAAATTTTAAGAAAAACAATCCATACAGCTATAACAGTTAGTTCCATTTCGTGACAGATTTCTATTCTACAAAATGTCCTTAACCTTGTTTTATTCATAACTTTTGCTAGAAAACTCCAATTTAAGTGAAATTTAAGGATAACCCCAAGTTTTGACACCCAAAGAACTAAATTTTAAGCTTTAAATTTCTGGAAAAATAACATATCTTACAGTTCCAGCAAAGACAGTAGCTATGAATATTTGAACATCAAAACAACATACAATGAAGCCTAGCTTCCAACGAGAACAAGGTTAAGGTTTGAGAAGTGGAAAGAACCCCCTTACTCGAATGAAGTTACACAAAATGACTTAGATGAAAAAAGAGCTCAAGTCCTTGTTGTATCAAACTTCTAAGAATGAAAAAGAAATTTTGGAACAAAAAATAAGAGGTTTGCACAAAAATGATGAAGAAATAAGAAGAAAAAAGAGGTCTAAGAGCTTTTTACCAAAGCTTTGAAGAAGAAGTCACAAGAACACTAGTATGGAGTTTGGAAGATAAAGAAAATGGTGACCTCTCCTCCCTTGAAAGTCTCATGCAAGAGGAAGAAGAACGAGGCTCCAAGTTTATGATTTGTCAGAGAAATGACGAGTTAATTGCCTAAGGCTAGTGATAAGCTCAATTGACAAGCATGAATGACCCCTATGATGGCCAAGATTAACATGCAAAAGGGTGTCATTTATGGGTGTTATTGCTTTTGAAATTTTAACCAAAAATGGCTAAAGTAGACATAGGCAAAAATGGTAAAAATTGCTTTTTGCCAAAATGGTAAATCATATCTTAAACATCTAGATTAATGTTCTAACTTCTTAGATTATTGTGTTAATCTACCTAGGGATATGTTTAATTAGAGTAACTTTCACATAGAGACAAATTACATTGCGACTCAACACGCAATGCAATTCTTGCACAAATGGAAATCTAGCTCAAACAGTGTCTATTTATCAATCAAGCTTCACTAAATTTATCACATACTTATATATAAATAAAAACCATGAAAATAAGAATTAAAAACATATCACTGCAAATAAATACATACATGCAGAGATGACACCACACAAAGTTTCCTCTGTCAGCTTGAGTTGTAATTTTTGTCAGGGTGTTACAATCTTGACCATTAGATCTCAAGAAAATGAATGGTGAAGTTGAGGAGTAACTCTAAAAGATATATGTTTTGAGTATATATATATATATATATATATATATATATATATATATTGCCGCGTGCTTATAGCTGTTGATTTAAGAGGAGTCATGCAATGAATGAACTGGAATCAAGCCTTAAGTATTTTGTGCTTTCAACATGCCTCGTTGGAAAATGTCAAAGAAAGCTATTGAAGACCAATTTGATTCATGTAAAAGGAAAGCTTAGTAATCTGATAATCCAAAAGCATATCATGCTTTATCATTCATTCTGGGTTGTTAGAATTAAGGTCTAAGTAAAAGGCATTCACAAGTAAATCATTTAAAAAGATAAGTTTTTGGCATCGATTATTGTGTTCTTCATGCCTTCTGGAAAACACATCAAGATCATTGTAATTGATTACAAATCGAATTACATAGGCTAAATGAGAAAAATCATGTTGACTGCCTTAATCGATTACCAACTATTTGTAATCGATTACATCCATGCAAATGAATAACATGTCCTGCTGGCTTAATCGATTACCACATTTTTGTAATCGATTACTGAGTGCTTTTACAAAAAGACTGTCTTAATCGATTACTTCATGGAATAATCGATTACATTGTTCATTGCTCAAACCCAAAAAATATCAGGAACATTTTAATCGATTACATTCTTGGATTAATCAATTACACATGAGAAATAATCGATTACAGGAGCGTGTTTAATCGATTATTTTCAGTTAGAAAGCTGTTATAAATAGAAACCTCTTGCTCTGTTTTCATAACTTTGAGAAATCCGTATACGGAGCAATCACAAACATTCATGAGCTTTCTTTAGTGAGATTTCTGAGTTTCTAACATCATATAGGCTTCACAAATTCGTATGGGTTTTTGATTTGGTGAAGTGAAGCATCATCATTGTTTCAAAGCATAAGGAAAGGAATGCATTGAGTTTGTAATCTCTCTTTCAACCTGATTGAATCATTCATATGCATATATTCTTTGGATTATCAGGTGAT
>PYAF01005769.1:1730-21302 GCA_007407185.1 Glycine tomentella
AAAAAAAAAAAAAAAAAAAAAAAAAAAAAAAAAAAAAAAAAAAAAAAAAAAAAAAAAAAAAAAAAAAAAAAAAAAAAAAAAAAAAAAAAAAAAAAAAAAAAAAAAAAAAAAAAAAAAAAAAAAAAAGAAACAGAATGGCAGAATCAAAACACACCCAAAAAAAAAAAGAAAAGAGAAACGAAAAGGGAAAAAAAAAGAAAAAAAATGAAACAGAAGTACAAAACGAAACAGAGAAGAAAGGAAGAACAAAAAGAAAAACTGCAAAACCTCGATGGAGACGGTGCCGCCAGAGGAGAAGAAGAAATGGCCATCGGAGGTCGCGTCGGAGGGAGGGAGAAGGCTCGAGGTCGCGCGGGAGGGAGAAGGTTCGAGGTCGTTCGAGGTCGTGGGGAGGGAGAAGTTTCGAGGTCTCGCGGGAGGGAAAAGGTTCGAGCAGAGGTCGTGCGGGAGGGAGAAAACGAAAAATCCACATAAATGAGTGAAATGTTTGGCATTTTTGACATTTCACTCGGCCCACCCAAATCGCGGCCCGAAACCGCAATCGCGGGCGCGACACCACTCCCCCGTCGCGGCCGCAATCGCCGCTATCCCAAACCGCACCGCTTCAGAGGGTAGTGTAGCGGTGCCAGGCCGCGCCGCTCCAGCCGCTATTGATAACATAGCTCTCACCACTAAGTAGATGAAAACTGACAGCTGTGCATTGCAACTTCAGTGAACATACAGGTGTGCAAAATAAAAGGCTAACTACTAACTATAGCCTTGCTAATTACTAACTACAGCTTATTTACAAAGGAGTGCTGTTAGCAAAAGCTAACAGCACTTACATGCTCTAATATGGACCAGTAAAGTCAGTTATAACAACTAACTCCCTTTAATTGTGAGCACAGTTGAATACTGCAATTCTCTGTATATTACTCTAACACTGCCTTGCACCTTCTTCTTTCCTCTGCTCTCAATCTTTTCATTCGTAAATAAACTGATTCATTATCCTTTCGTCTGCACTACAGATTCAACCATGAATTTGGGTGTCCCGGTTTGTAAACAAACTGTGAATTGGTATGCACAAACTAATTTGCAGTTCTGTAGCAATTTGCAGTTATTCCTTCTTGATTTAACATCCAATACTTCTGTTTGGTGTTGTTAGTAGGAGTCTTGATCCTCTTGTTCTGTATGTCTATTATCTTTCATTAGATTATTGACCTAAAAGACAAAAATAAACATGGTTTAAAAGGAGCATGTTTAATTTGAAACTTGTAAACTTTTTGTTTGTCTTGTTTTCATATGTTCACAGGCACAGACAAGATTTGTGAAGTGAAACTTGTGTAAATACATTATTTTCTCATTTCATGAGGCTATCAGCTGTCCTAGTCTTTAATTGGTGCTCAAGATGTAGAACATATTTAGGTGAGGACAGATTTCATGATGCAGAATGTAGTAAAATAATTGTGACACAATTAGTAATTGGTGCTCAAGAATTGCTTTTGGTAAATGCGTCCTAACAATTGCGTCTATTGGGACATAATGCTGTAAGCGAAGTTCATGCTTGATATGAATTATTGAAGTATTTCTTACTTGCCTACACCTTCTAATTCTGTAGTTATCCATCATTGAGAGACAACTTGTATTTTAACTCTTAACATATTAATACATTTTGACATGATGTTTCCCAAAGTCTTGACAAGCTCTCTGCAAGGGCAATCAAATGTGTTTTTCTTGGGTACTCTCGTCTTCAAAAAGGGTATCAGTGCTAGTCTCCAGAAACTAGGAAGTACTACATGTCTGCCGATGTTACTTTCTTTGAAGAAACTCCTTTCTTCTCATCCTCCAAGCAAGATATCAACTCAATACAACAGGTCTTACCTATCTCGTCCTTCAGCCCAGTAGTATTTCCTATCTATGAGAATTCCAACCAAGAAAAAAATCATTCTCACCCTCCAACCAACAGCCCAGTTGAGTTATCTTCACCACCTCCTATGATATCTCAACACAGGACACAAGGATTTGCTCCAACATTACATGAAGGGTCTTGTAGTTCATGTCCTTCTCCATTAGCTTCCCCTATGATGGATATTTCATCAACAACTCTTCATGATGACAACTCAGGTTGGCCCATTGCTCTTAGGAAAGGCATTTGTTTTACTCGAAATCCTCATCCTATTTATCTGAGTTATCATCATTTATCTTCTTCACATTTCTCTTTTGTTTCCTCTTTATCTTCTTTAACTATTGCCAAAAATGTTCATGAAGCACTTGATCATCCTGAATGGCAACAAGCCATGATTGTTGAAATGTAGGCTCTTAAACATAGTGGTACATGGCAATTGGTTCCTCTTCCTCCTGGGAAGAACACGGTTGGTTGTAGATGGGTATATGCTATTAAAGTTGGTCCTAATGGTGAAGTTAATCGTCTTAAGGCTCGATTAGTGGCCAAAGGATATACCTAGATATATGGTCTTGACTATGGTGATACTTTCTCTTTTGTGGCCAAAATCACTATTATTCAGCTCTTCTTTGCCATGGCTTGGCTTCTATTAGTCATTGGCCCCAACATCAGCTGGATAGTAAAAAGGCCTTTCTTCATGGTGAACTAGATAAGGAGATTTACATGGAGCATTCTCTTGGGTTTGTTGCTCAGGGGGAATCTGGTCTAGTGTGTAAGCTTGGTTTTGAAAATTCAGTTATGTTAAGAGTTTGGGGCTGAAACAAAGTGAAGCATGTCATTCAATTTTTTATTGCCACACATCTCCTGGAAAATGTGTCTATCTTGTTTATGCGGATGATATAGTCATCATAGGAAATGATAATGCTAAGATTTCCCAACTGAAAGCATACTTGTCCAGTCATTTTCAGACTAAGACCTTGGGAATCTTAAATACTTTTGTGGTATTGAGGTAGTTCAATCAAATAAAGGTATTGTGGTTTCCCAAAGGAAGTATGCTCTTGATATTTTAGAAGAACAGGCATGACGATTGTAGACCCATTGATAGTCCTATGGACCCGAATCAAAAGTTAATAGCAGACCAAGGTGAACCACACTCAGATCCAGGAAGATACAAAAAACTGGTTGGAAACTCATTTATCTCACAATTACAAGACCAGGTATCCATTGGAAGCAATATTATCTCTTGGAAGGGCAAGAAACAAAACATTTTTGCTCGATCTAGTGCAGAAGCAGAATATTGGGCTATGGCCACCACCACTTGTGAGCTAGTTTGGATCAAACAACTTCTTCAAGAGTAGAAATTTTGTGAAGTTAAACAAATGAAGTTGTATTGTGACCAGTGTTGTCCAATAGTGTCTATTGCGGCACTATCACGCTATGGCATAGCGGGTTTTGGAGAAAACGCAATTACAACAGTGTCGAGTAGCAAACTCTGCAAAAATCGCGATCATCGACACCTTACGCATCGCGGAACCGCGTTGCTCCATCAATGACCTCAGCGACGGTGCGTTTAGGGTTCATCGTGCTGACTGCTGAAAGAGGAAACCGGGTCCAACCGTAGCCTTATTGACTTCGTTAAAAGTTAAAACTCATTTTACTTTTTACTCTATTCTTTATACCTTCGCATAGCGAGGAGCCTCTTGGCAAATGGGGTATGTAATTGTTTTTGTTTAATACTTCTTTTTTCTTCTTCGTCTGTTTTTTCTTTCTTCTTCTTCGTCCAGCATTTTAACTTCTTCCTCTGTTTTCTTGATGCTAGGGCAGGGGCAGGGGCAGAGCAGAATGAATAGATGTTTTCTTGATGCTTTTAGGTTTTTTTGATTATATGCCTTATTGGGACTTGTTTAGCTAATTAGCTTTCAGCTGTTTATAGCATTTTTTTTTAATTATATTGAGGAAGGGACAGGGGAGAAAACATATTTTGTCTTGAAACAATTTAACGTTTGAGATAATATTATGTTAATGTTTGTCCATCTTTTTTTTTTTTTGTATATAGCATGCTTTTTTTATACATAAATATATATACACACACACACACATATATTCTTTTTCAACTGCTATGCGACTTCTGCTATTTGGCTGCGATGCTATCCACTATATTCTATAGTGGATTTTCAGCTTTTCGTGATTTTCCGCAATCCGCTATTGGCAACACTGATTGTGACATCCAGGGAGCTCTTCACATTGCTTCCAATCGAGTGTTTCATGAAATAACCAAACATGTAGAGATTGACTGCCACTTTGTTACAGAGAAACTGCTGTCCTAGGAGAATAGTGCTGAATTTGTCGGCTCGAAAGATCAGCTTGCAGATATTTTGACCAAATCTGTGAGAGGACCTCGGATCCAGTTCATATGTTCCAAGCTTGGAGCATACAATCTATATGCTCCAGCTTGAGGGGGAATGTTAGATTTATGTATGTAGTTTTTAATATTTTGATGTCTTTTTCCTCTGCTGTAGTTGTCTGTCATTGAGAGACCGCATGTATTTTAACTCTTAATATATAAATACATTTCAGCTGTGTGTGTGGGGGTGAGACACACAATTATTACTATCAAATATATCTTAGTCTCAACTGAGTCATTTGTTTATGGCGTTTTACACATGAACAGATGATCATACATGTTATCATGTCATGTAACTTTTTTTTACTGTTCAATTTGGAAGAAGATAGTTGTGGTTGCACTTCTTCCCTGATTCCCATTTATTTCTTAATGGTATATATTGTATTCAATGTGTTTGCAGGTATATTGAACCACTTCCTGCAGGGTCGTCAACTAAGTTTGAATTTGAAAACTTGCTTGTTGGTCAAGCTATTCCATCAAATTTTATCCCTGCAATTGAGAAGGGTTTCAAAGAAGCTGCCAACTCGTGAGTAAAAATTAATCATTACTTAATCATGCATTCTACTTCTAATTTTTGTGATTCATCATGTAGTGTGTTGTCCTCTATCAATGTAATGATCTAGATTTTCTTTTATTTTATTTTTAGTTTATACAATTTGGTCTTGCTTGTATAATTAAACTTATATTTGGTATGACAAACTCAATTTCTCCTTTCCATATAGTGGTGCCTTAATTGGACATCCAGTTGAAAATCTCCGAGTTGTCTTGACAGATGGTGCTGCCCATGCTGTTGATTCCAGTGAACTTGCGTTTAAGTTGGCTTCTATCTATGCTTTTAGACAGGTCCTTTTCATTTCTGTTATCCATATTTCATTTTATAAATGACATCTCACATATATACTCATCACTCCCAGTAATCATCTATTGTTTCCTTCAGTGATTGACTTATAATTCTTTGATAATTTGTGGTGCTTTTGTAACAGTGTTATGCAGCTTCCAGACCGGTTATATTAGAACCTGTTATGCTTGTTGAGCTGAAAGTACCAACAGAATTTCAGGGAGCTGTTGCTGGTGACATCAACAAGTGAGAGTTCTTTACTTTTTTAACTGGATATTGTGGTAAATTTTCAGAATTCTCTGACATAGTTTTATAACTCATGTAAAGGAGAAAAGGTGTGATTGTTGGAAATGATCAGGAAGGAGATGATTCTGTTATTACTGCTCATGTAAGTACCTAACTAATCTCTTAAAAAGTATTGTAATTTTTAATGACTTTTGTAGTTAGTTATGGTTGACCTACGAAGAAACAACAGTAGCCTTATCCCACTAGATGAGGTTGGTGGTTATATGTATCAGACGATGCAATTAGGCTTGGTCAAAGGCTACATTTTCAAGAGTAAATATGCTATTAGGCAAGCTCGTTTCAGGAAAATACGACTTTGGTTCTTGATGTGATGCTGGATTATCCTGTGTGAAAGCTAAATATGCCAATTAGCCTTAATAGTTTCTGCTATTAAGCCTCAACAATCACTAATAGCATTTTGGGTTTGGATCTGCAACTGGAAAAACAATTGATTTATTGCTAGAACTTTAAAGTACAGATGAGAGCATGCTCTAACGTTAAGGTGCAATTATGGGAGTTAATGGGGATTATAACCTGATTGTAAAATTATTTTGGATGATTGGAAATCTCCTGTCCAATGATTATATACTGGTTTTATTTTATCTATCATGTTGAAGTATTAATGTAGTGCGTGAACGGTGAACCTATAGCTATAACCTGTCTATTTGTCATTGCTAAATAGGTTGCTGTTATTAATTATTTCAGGTCCCTCTTAACAATATGTTTGGATACTCTACAGCTCTTCGCTCAATGACACAGGTGTGTCATGCCACTTGAGAATATTTCGTGTTTTGCTGTTAATTTATATTTGGTTTTTAATTTCCTGGTTGTTCTTTAATAACTGCAGGGCAAAGGTGAATTCACAATGGAATACAAGGAACATTCACCAGTTTCTCATGATGTACAGACGCAACTGATAAACACGTACAAGGGAGACAAGGAAGGTGAATAATCAGCTTTTGTCGAAGTACATGATAAAAAAAATTTATGACAATCACTTACTAAGAAAAAAAGTTGTGACAATAATATAGGATATAGGCTTGAATTGATTCATTTTATTAGAGGGTCAACCAATTTTGTAAAGCAAATAAAAGTTACTGTAATTGTGATATATGGTGTACGAATAATTTATTTATATCTCAGGTATGGGTCCTAACTCCTAAGTGTAAGTTACACATGTTCGTATTTGTCGATGAAGATGACTTAGATTTTTGATTAAGAGCTCTTCGATATGTAATTTTATGTTCATTACGATGCCATTACATTCTACGAATACTACGTATTTGGTTTTAGTGGTGGCAAGTTGGTTGTTTGGTTGGAGGGGGAAGATTCGGAAACTGGAAAAACCCTTTTTCTCGTGTTTTTCTTTAGTTTGATGTTTAAATGTTTGATTAAATGAAATTTATGAATATTATAAATTATTTTTCTACAATTTATTTATTTTTCTCATTCTACTAAACTTTTTCTTTTTTTATCAGCTCTCATTCTACTAAACAATCGGGGGAAATTTCATTTCATTCTTCTATTCGTTCACTTAAATGCTTATCTTCCTATTTTCATTTTCCTTGTCTATTTCATCTCATTGTGTTAGCTTGTATATTAGAAATGGAGCAAAATTAGGCAATTGTTAAACATACCTACCTTAATTACACCTCTCTATTTTGTTATTAAATTTACTTAAATAATTTCATCTCCTCACTCACTCACTCATCCAATTATTATAAACGGCAATTTTTATTTTTGCCCTCATGCCTCTCAAATCTCAATCCAAAATTTTAATCTCAATAAAACAAAAATACGATTGACAATCAAGGAAACAAGTGCTAATTTTTCCAGTGCTCCAACATTAACGACTTAGTTTCAATCTTCGCTGATTAGTGGGACAAAATAATGAATATCGTACGTACTTGCACAGCGTATACACGAGAGAAAATAAAAATTGCTTTACACTCAGTTAATTTCACCCACTAATTCACATAATTGAATTGATACATGCTACTGCCTTTTACTGGCAATTGATCTTAACAAAATAAATAAAACTAATGGATGTATGGCTAAACGGTGCAGTGAAATGTAGAAGTAACTTAATGTCCAAGAACAAAATTAACGGTGCCATGCAACTGCATAGGTGGTGCTTTCTAATTTCTTCATGCGTTGTAGCTTTAGGATCCGGATTTCTTGCATTGGAGGGAGCACATAGTCACACAGACAGACGATTAGAATCGTCTGATGAAGATCCAACTGTTCATAAACTATTTTAGTAAATTCAATTTAAGAAAACACCTTTAAAATATTAACCATCTGATTATATCAAACGATCCACATTTACGACTGCTTGAATGCAAGTAATCTATTTCCCTTTCTTCGAAGGGTGCAATGGTGGATTTCAAGGTTGTGCAACAACATAATTTTAAATTAAGCATTACACCTCCTTGTGGATGTAAGACTTGATTTAAAATTCTTAACTGACATTCGCCATGACCCTCTTCTTCCATTACAGCACATTATGTTTCCCTTGAGTGTATGATCACTTAAATATTATTCTACTGATTGTTTATTCTTTTTATATAAATATTAGTTGTTAGTTTGTTAATTTTTGTTAGTGGGAGAAACTCAAACTCTCTCCTTCTCTCTTCAATTATCAAGTCAATCTTATACCTCTTCACTATCTATAGTTTGTAATACTAGGATTGGAGGGAGGTAAGGAATGGGGTTGTTTATGTAAATTTAATAACAAAACAATAGAATAGGGAGGTACATTACTAACAAAGGTAGGTATATTAAAACATTACTATAGAAACTAATTTATGTAAAATCTGTAAAGGTAAGATAGAAGAGGGATATTTTGAGAAATAAAAAAAAAAACACAAAACTAGGACTTGTAAGAGCAAAAGACGGGGTGTGAATAGCACAGGATATGAGGCCATATTAGAAATGGACCAAAATTATGTCCTTAATAGGTTTGAAAGTTGGGATATGCTTCATACACCATATTCATTTCTAATACACCAAGTGTGTAATAGTGCATTTTTCAAAATATCCTTTTTATTACGTTAATTATTTGGGGTGCTTTTCGTTTTTCTTCTGCACCATATTGTTGCACCTCATTCTTCTTCTTCTGCACCTTTGTTGGTTTTCCTTCTCCGGCACACCGTAGTGGTTCATGTTTGTTTATTCGTCCAGCTTCGTCGTTGCATTGGGTGGCATTCGTTGGTGGTGTTCTCCGTTGGTGGTGGTTATTTTTGAGCTGTTTCATCGCCTCCTTCGTCAATGAGTGATGGTTTTTTTTTGTTGGCTGTAATATGGATTCGTGAATCCGTGAGGATAACACGGATTGGAGAATCCGTATGAAGGAATTGGGGCTCATACGGATTGGGCAATCCGTAAACTTCATACGAATTGACCAATCTGTATGAACCTTATTTAATTAAATGTATATAACTAAATATTAATATGTGTGTGTGTGTGTGAAATAATTATTTATTGTTTATTTATTTAGATTTTTTGTATTTAAAAGACAGTTGTATAGTTGAATAGTTTAAAAGAGACTTGCTACTTATAAATTATATTGACCTCAAGTTGTAAACAATATAAAATTATTTGATGTATAAGACAACTTGTCCCTCATATTGGCTAAGGTCTATATATGTGAAAGTTAAGTTTTGGTTGCCTATTAAGCTCGAGGTTGAGTAACTCTTAAGTGAATAAATCAATATAATAAATATGTAGTATGTGAATTTTGTATTTTATATGTTAGGATGAAGGTGGAAGGAATGTGTGTCTTGGCAGGTTTAGGTTGAGATGTCATATGTGGTGGCGTTTCATACGACTAACATATTAATTAAGTTTATTTGATTGATTATTGCGTGTGTTTTGTAACAATCTAGGTAAATTAAATGTTGAGATACATAAACATGAAGTTTTAGGCATTTTGGATTAAGAATGATTAATGTCTATTGTAAACACCTACAATAGTTTGAATTGTTGTATAACATCATTCCCATACTCGTTATACATTGGTTTTTTTATAATTTATTCTGTAACATGTATATATGTTTGTCAAAGTTGTTTATACTATGTATTATAAGAAAATAGTAATAGGATCAGTCTCATATGACTGTTGATGAAGTTATCCTTTTGTTTGAATGTTAAACTAACATTTAAACAAATGTTGTAACAGATTATGGTAAAACATAAGGGGGTTGCGTCGGGCTCTAGCAAGAGTTGTAGATCGAGCATTTGGTACACATGTTACTGGTAATGAAGAGGAATCCATTAAACACTGTAGGCCTACCGCATTCGTAAGAAGACAGCGGGCAGGTGTTGTTGTTGCTGAGGATGCTACTGCTCAGGAAGGACATGTGGACCCTGACATTCCTGTTACGGAGGATATAGGTAGTGAGGTAGAATCTTTTTCAGGCGGGCCGGAAGATAGTTCAGTGCTGACAGATATAATTTTACTGCAGGAACATGCTAAGTTAAAATTGGCTTCTCATGGACATAAAGTATCCAAATTTGGAAAGTCAGCACCTGAGATTGAAGGCATAGTGACTGCTACGGGCTTAAGCCCTTAGATTTCATGCTCAGTGGAGATTGGAGACAGAGGATTGCACCCTGAAACCAGCAACTTCTATTTGCTTGTAGGAGAAGTGACCCTCACTTTGGATGATGTCGCTTCGCTGTTGCATCTCCCAATTATCGGAGTGTTCTAGACGTATGATGCAATTGACGTGGGAAAGACAATTAGCTTACTGGTTGAATTGTTGGAGGTAACAGTCGAAGAAGCTGAAGCTAAGACGGAACAATGCCACGGGGCATATGTTCGACTCTCTTGGCTTCGAGAATTATATGTTGTGAAGTGTCAGGCTAGGCAGTGGATATTAGCAGCCAGATCATATCTGCTACATCTGGTAGGGTATACAATATTTGCTAACAAGAGTGTCACACATATCAGTGTGGTATTCTTAGACACATTTCGCGATTTGGACCAATTTGCCGAATTTTCTTACCTGTTAGTTATAGTGTTTCCAAAATGCATCACTTTATTTGTCCATGTTGTTACAAACTTTTCTTTGTGAGGATGCAACAATGTGTCCTTCACATAATGAACAAACGTTGGCCATGGTGAACAAGCAATTTCAAACTTGATAAGACAATAATCATATTGCTTCTCAGTACAACAGTCAATATGACTCCCCCATGCTTTTATGACATAGTCCCATGCGTTTTTCTTTCGAATAAAAGTTTTACATTTTTTCTTCACATTCTTGTCAATGTGAAACCGACACAATAAATTGGTTGACTTGTGAAAAACAATTTTCAATGCATTCATCAAAGATGAATCTCAATCAGTAACAATGACCTCAAGGAAAAATTCACTTTTCATAAATATCCCTCTAAAGCATTCAAGGGTACATACAACATTGTTTATACATTCGGCCTCTAAATAGACAAATGCAATTGAAAATGTCATCCCACTAAGTGTCACACCAGCATTGTCAAGCAAAGGAAGTTTGTACCTGTTTGTTTTGTATGTACTGTCTATTAAGAAGACCATATGATATGCATTCCTCAATTTGACTACATCCGAATGTGTCCAAAATATGTCATTACAACATTTTCATCCTTCCATCTATGCCAATGACTGTACATGTTGCGTTCAACAAGTTTCATTAATTGTTGCATTTCAGTATTACTGTCTCTTATACGCGTTCGGTATGCATATCTTGCATTGTATACTTGCTTCAGAGTTGTATAATTATTGGCATTGTGATCCTTCAAAGTTAGAAGAATATTCTTTGGTTTCACCATCGACCTTGTCATATCATCAACAATGATTTTCTCCTCGTCAGTTAGTCGACCAGCATATAGATGTCCACAGAATGACTTAGCCAAAGCATGATTATGAGTGCCACATATTAGCTTCACCATCCACCCTTCACCTCCCGGGACTAGTTTGGCTTGCAGCTTAAAAGGACAATTACATTTTGTAGTGCTAGTCGTTGTAGGTTGTAATGCCTTGAAATTTCAATGACCGAAAATAGATGTTTGATGTATTTCGTATGTTATTTGACTATTTGATTAGTTTATAATTAGTTGAAATGTTATGTGTATTCTCCATGTGCAATTGCTTGGTGTAGATGTCAAGTTATGCAGAGTTTGTTTGAGCTGCGTTGAAATGTGTGATTCTGAGTTTGACCCGAAAATATGTTTTACTACAATCATCATTCTGGATCGTTTAACCGTTGGATCTCCTTCACATTTTAAAGATAGGTTTCTAACCCATAAATGTAATGTTTGACCGTTGGGATTGTTACAATAATTTCTGGAACGTGAGAAATTAATTTTTCACAGAAGCAAAAAATTCTAGAATTGGGTCAGCTCGTCCAGGCGAATTTTGCAGGCATTTTTGCTCGCCTGGGCGAGTGAAGGCGGTCATAAATAGTAACCAGTAGCGAGAAATCACGAAAATGAAGGGTTTTCTTCTCCCAAAACTTCCCCCAACCTCCCACCACCATCCTCCACCACCCAAGACCATCGGTGACCACCACGGACCGCAATTCTCGAAGTTTTGGTAGAGAACGGAGCTCCCAATCCTTCTTTCTTGGTTTCCTTGAGGTAATCTTTGTTTCTTTTGTCTTCTTCTAGCTAGTTTAAACCTCTCTTGATATCTTTTGTGATTCAAGTACTGTTATTGGCTTTTTCTATACTTCCTTTGAAAACCCTTTGAAAATGGAATGTTGTAAAAGTCTCCTTTTTATGAAAGTAATATCATTTTTGTGATCCTTGTTGAACACTGGTCACATTGGTGTGATCGGAATTTCAAAATGATGTCTTTTGATGTAGACTCTCAAAACACCATTTTAGCCTCTTTTTAAATTTGAGTGGGTATTTGACCCTGAATGCTAATGTTAGCCTTGTTTTTGGAATCTATACTAAATTATCTTCAATTTGGTATATAGAGCTCCACGTTTGGGCCAAAGCACGTGAACTTAAGAAATCTCAAAACGACGTTTCAAGGAGCTAACAGAGGGATATAGTTAGGTACGGGGAGTTTATTATTTTGGCGATAGTTTTGATACCATAGTTGGGGGCCAGGGAGTCTAACTATGAAGATAACTGTCTGTCCCTGCTGTATGCTGATTTTCAAGAAAAACTACATTTTTAACTAATGGGATGCGATGTATTTATGTCTGTTGTGTGCTTGTTTTCAAGAAAAATCGTGTTTTTAACTAATGGGATGCGATGAAATTATTAATGATGGATAAAATTATGAATGATATTGTTGTTGTAATGGTTGGATTTTTGAGAAAAATCTTAATTACAGAAAAGGCTCTGCCCAAAATTTTATAATATGTTTTTCTAGTGAATTCTTTATTAAATTTTTAAATGGGCATAAGAGTGTGTTTTCTATATTGTAGTCCTCCTCTTTAATTTAGAATTTTCCTAAAAATATCAACCTTGTGACATGATGAATTGTAAATGTATGAACTTTGGGTTGTCTGAAGACCTGAGGAATGTGAATCTCAGACATATGTATTATGTATAGATGTGTAATGTGATTGCTTGTGATGTCGTTGATGATATTGAAATTGAGATGCCATTGTTGTAGTTGATGATGTTTAGATGAGATGGTGTTGATGTAGTTGATGATGTTCAAATGATATGATATTGATATGCATGATGATGATATTGAGATGATATGATGTTGAGGTTGATAATGACATTGATGAGAGATAATGTTGATGTGAACAATGTCATTTTGTGTGGATATACATGGATACCCATGGGGGTGTATGACGGGTTACCCTTACGAGGAAGGATTTGTTCCTAGCCAGGTCATACATTGATGATGCCCATGGTTGTATGCGGTATATGTCCACGTGGGGTGCATTGACTGGTTGGATAACCTTGCAAGGGTGGCTTTATGAATTTTAAGCATCCCAAGAGAGAAAGGGATTGTTTAAAATTCCGATGCCTGTCTATCCATGGTCAGTGCATCGATGAGCCCATGTTAGTGTGTTATGTATGTACATGGGAGGTGGATGATGGTTTAGCCTTGCGAGGAAGGATTTGTTCCTGGCGGGGTCATGCATTGATGATGCCCATGTTTCATACTTCATTTGTATGTATGGAAATAGAATGAAGGCACTCGCGTACCTATGGGTTTCAGTGGGCTGAGAACGCAGGTACTAAGGGGTCATCAGGTTTGGAATTCCCTTGTGACGCTGGCTGATCACCGGGTGGAGGAATGGTCAGTGCATGACAGGGTGACCCTGATAGGCAATGAATCATTTTTCCTGTGAGAGGTTATTTCCAAAGATGGTACCACATTGCGTGCTGATAGATGAGTCAAGTGCATGGATCATTCTATGCATGATTGTTTGAGTTATGAAATGCATTGGATGATTGGTTTGTTGAGTGTGTATTGGAATCATGGATTTTTGTTAATGATTGTGGTGGGTAATGTTGTTTCCTTCCCAATTGCTGCTATTTGATGTTTGTTGGTTTTTTATATGATAAACTCACCCTTGCATTTGTTGTACCGTGTGGTTGGTACCTATGATGATCGCGAACTTTCGTTCGTGGGAGCATATGAACAGCAATAGGTGACTTTGGAGGGAGATTTTCTTTTTGGTTGGAACCGTCAAACCGACGTGATGACGTTGGATTTCTTTTTGGAGAAAGAGTTGTGTTTTGTTAATCAACTCTCTTAGTTAGTCTTTGGCTTTTTGTTGATATGCAATTTCAGGTGTATATACATGTAAAGCTAAAGGAAGTTCTAACATGGATGACATGTACTGATTTAATATATATGTACAATGTGTTTAAATATGTAATTGTAATGTGTATGATAATTGTATTATCGCGAAAAATTTACTATCATTTTCATAATCAAATTAATGAAGTTTTATTAAAAATTGAAATCTGCACGATTAAGAGTTAGTAATATCGTAGCGACGAGGCGGGTCGTTACATAGGTACCAAATCTTTTTCAAACGATCTATATTTTCCACTCATTTCACAACCAATTAAAATAAACGATGTCCTTCCCTTCTTTCCAGTTGACATGTCACTTCTCATTATGACAGCTATAAAATCATTATCATATGCAACAATACGAGTCCATTTCAATATGTTCTCATGGGAAAGGAACACCTACAAAAATGGATAATACATGTATAATCTTCTTAATTCATTCATTTAACAACTTTAACTAAATTAAAAATCATATAAATACCTCAGACATATTGAAGGGTGTAGAATAATCAACTGAACACATAATATTTTCAAACGCATCATATTCTTCTCCAATGTCTTCATTTATATTAATTTCTTCAGACATAATACTGTCATACATCCACTTGTCATTGTCCATCTTAACAAATCAAAACAAATTTATTCATTCACAAAACATACGCATAATAATAATATTTAACAACATTAAAGTCATAAAATAATACAAATTCAATAATTTTTTTTGGCAGCATCAATATTACAAAATCAGACTAAATATAATAAATTTTTCATTAAATACATAATATATATACAAATAAAACTTTCAAATTTCAAAAAGAAAATAAAAATAAAAAACAATAAAAAAATCATAGCAACACTAACTATCCAATTTACCTATACCAATTCATCCACAAAAATGACAAGATGTATCCAATTTATCCAACATAATCTTTTTTATTAATTAAAATCATTTTTAATTTATATTTTATATATATTTTTTTAAAAAAATCTGTTTGAAACATACGGATTGCCTAATCTGTATGCTTCATATGGATTAGGTAATCTATATGAACAATACGAATTAGGCAATCCGTATTGTTCATACGGATTAGGTAATCCTTATGGTTCATACGGATTAAGTAATATATATGCTTCATATGGATTATATGAAACATACGGATTGTATAATTCGTATCATCCATACGGATTAGATAATCCGTATGTAATAAAATAAATTCCTACATACCTTAGTACCACCAGGAATGCGACTCCGACGAAGCCAAATAGTGAACGTGTCTACAACCACTCAAAACTAGCCCCTCCAACAACAAAACCACCAATGCACAACCAAAAGCAAACAACTTGAAAAATAAAACACAAAAGAAAAATGCAGAAATGAGAAAGAATGCAACACGAGCAACAAAAATAAAAAGAAGAAACACCCGAGGACAATTTTGGAATTTAAAAAAATAGAATGGTGTATTAGAAATAAGAATGGTGTATGAAGCATTTTCCTTGAAAGTTTTGTGCATGCTTAGGCGTATCCAGTTCAAGTTCAGGCTCCAAATGAATATTAATCATTAAATTAGTCTTCTCTAAAGTTTTACAAATCTTTTAATAAATTTAACTTTGTGAAAAGTTTATTTTATTTTATTTTACTTTTATATTTGTACTGTCATTTTATGTAACAAAAAAGAAGACTAAAAGAAATAACTTTTATAAATAAGAAACTAATAAAAAAAAAGTTTAAAATCTAAGACTAAAATAACAGTACGGATTAATTTAGAATTTAATCTTCATGCAATCTTAGAGAACTAATTTAGAATTTAGCCCGTAAATAAAGGGATTCATGAATAGTTGTACGGACTAATTCCACATTTGTAGGATGTCGTGGTCGTGATGTTAAAGGCTGAGAGTGAGGGTGGAGCCTTATATTTGGTACCCCAAAGATTAAAACGAATCTTTTTTTTGTTGGGGGGGGGGGGGGGGGGGGGGGATTTGTTTCCTCTTTGTGACCAATTTTCTCTAGCGATATACATATGGAAAATGTAATTTTTACTTTAATTTTTTACAACTATGTAATTAATTTACTTAGATAAATAGTTATTTATATTTAAGTAAATTAAAAGCATATTTAAATCTAGTTTCTATTAGGCGTGAATAAGGGTGAAAATAAGTTAATTTGAGTGGAGAATACTAGATGTACTTGTGAAAAAAAAAAGAGGTTACTTAAGTTTAATTCATTTATTTAAATTAATCAAATTTAAAGCTTAAGTATGACTTAGTTGTCTTAAAAAGAGTATGACTTAGTTAAAATTTTCAAAATTTGAACTTGACCTGTTTCCTTATTTACAAATTTATTTATTTTTTCTTATCGAATTTGTCGTTAAATAAAATTTATTTATTGATTTAATATTTAATATACCCGCATGATATAAAGTAAAGTAAAATTGTAAAAATAATAATAGTTTTATATGCATAAAGATCAAACGTGAATTATTCATGAGTTATTAAATTATATAGTCTAACTATATGCTTAAATTTATTTGTTTAGCTAAACAAACAACCTCAAATGAATATATAATTTTACAAATGGCTCAGTTTATATGCATTCCTGTGTGCCCTAAAAAAACATTCTTATGCGTGAGTCAAGAGTATTCTTTTTCGATATGTCTCTTTCAATATTGTATTTTTTTTAATACACTAAATAAAAAATCAAACCTAATATGTTTATATGTTTAAGGAGTCTAATTATATCTTAACTATACTATATATTCTTGGTAAGTAAGTGATTAAAAAGTGATAGTATATGAATATTTATATAGTTAATACAATTAATTAATACTCTTCATTTTTCTATCTCTTTCTTTTTAATAAATTGTATCGTCTATTATATCTACTTTTCTCTTTTAATTTTTTCTCTCATAAATTGGCACATGAGTTTGAATAGATATTTTTGTTGATTAGCTAAGGTTAACAATCAAATAGAAATGCTTGCACCTCACTCCTCCGAGCTTGGAAATGAGAGAAAAAATGATTGTTCTGAAAGAATATAATGGTGGAACGTGGGGCCCTATGTTGGATAGAAGTTTGGAAAATTGACTATATCCTGGACATCAAATATTATGCATAGAAATCCATCCTTCTACGAATGTTGAGGTACACATGAGTTGAAGAGCACTCGATCGTATAATTGGGGGGTGGGGAGCATCCAAAAGGAAAGGACAAGGTTGATGAGGTCTGAAAAAGGAAGCCATGCAATGTAAATAAGAGTCAGATCAATCCACCACTACATTAAAAATAAAAAAATAAAAAAATAATGAACTAAGTTGATCAGAGTGGCCTGAGTTATTTTCACGAGTTTGGTTATACAATTGGGAGGGCTCTGTCTCTTTTGGAAGGGACCCCATCTTGACTCAGCTTGATGGAACATCTTATGCTTTGTCTCATCTTTTTTTGATACTTTCTAGAGTATTTGTGCTGTCTCCCTTATTCTTTTTTTTCTCTCTCTTTGGTTGGTTTCCCCTATGAAACGATTGGTGGGATATTTGTGGCTGATCTCAACTCCAGTTTCCCCCATCTCCTGCTTGATCTATCTTTGATTCTTTATGCTTTCTATCTTTTTTTTCTTTTTTCCTTGTCTTCTTTCCCATTCAAAGCATCTATGTAGAACTTCATAATGTTATATCATAATGCTAACCGATTTATTAATGGGGTTGGCTCCAGCAGAAAATGTTAGTCTTTCATGACTTAATTAGCAAAATAAAGTTTAAATCCTCTCTAAAAAGAGAAATTATCAAGATAGTTTACATGTCATGGGATTATTGATTATGACAATAAAAGATGTGGTGATTCCGAATTATTTAATATTTTTTCAATTAAATGTTGTATGTTAAGATTATTTTAAAATATTTAAAAAAACTAAAAAATGAAAAAAAAATACTATTGCATTAAATTTTTTTTATAATGTTAATTATTAATTTTTGTTAAAATGTTAATAGGAAGAATTTAAATTTATCACTTATCCTTTCTTCTCCCTTCAATTCTTAAATACAATTTTTCAACTATAAAATTAATTTTATAACTCCTATTATCTCATTATAAAGTTATATATTCAAATTTCATTATAATTATTATAATTGTTGTATAAGAATTTTTTTAACAATACTCATCAAATTAACATTGCCGTTATATTGTAAATATGTATTTTATGGGTCTTACCCACTGCATTTTGAACAACCATTTCTATAGACTATATAGCGAATCTTATATAGAAAAGATAAATCATAGTAATTTCTCTGAGAAATATTAAAATACTGACTTAATCATTAAAGCGTTACCTCATGACTTCATTCGAATGCCATGAGAACCAGCCGTTGCAAACGGATCTGGTGTGTATTATAATTTTAAACAACAGAACTAGTTATGGTACTAATCCTACCATTATCAATATCCTTTACTTCTTGTTTTCAATTTATCTATCTTGTTATTCATTCTTTTATTTTTTTTTTCTCTACACCTCTAATTAAACCTTTGCCTTTTTTCTTTTGCTAGATATCTACTTTAAACATATATAGTAACATAGAACATATATACGAGGTAATTTTAAAACATCAGTATATAGCTCCATGTAAGTAACTACATGTGAATTTAAATTTAACATTTTTGTTTCGTCATTTGATTAGATACTTATAATCTTCTACTGGGACACTAAATTTTAGTTATTGTATGTACAAATCATTGAATGATTAAAAAGGTAAAGTAGGATGCAGAACACACTCGTACATTCATATGGGTATGTGCGTAAGGATCAATTGGTATCATTATATGATTTATCACTTACATCATTCAACAATATTTTGTACTATTTATTAAAGCTGACTTAATATGATGATGACCTTACAAAAACTTATTTGTAACTCTTATTATTATTTTTTTTTTTAACTACAGGTAGTTTTTAGAAGACAATTGTTCAAGCAGGTAAAATTAGTTTGAGCAACAAGTTCAACCTTCAAGTATTTGTATTACATAAATAAATAAATAAATAAATAAATAAAAACCTTCATGCTTCATGTATTTGTACTTATTTGTAAAGAATAAGGGTCTCTTTGAGTGTAAGTTTTTCTACAAGTACTTCTAGAATAAAAAAATAAAGTAAATTTCTTCATAAGCTAAAATAAATTTTTCATTAACTAATTTATAGATATCATCTCATCTTTTAGAGAAGGTATATTGATTAACTTATAAAAATTAACTAATGGAAATCTTATTTTTATTTATGAAAAAGTTATCTCATATTTTTTTTTTATTTTCTTCTTTTAAAAGTGTTTTTAAAAAAACTTACCCAATTTTAACAGGTTCCTAAAAAAAATCAACTACTTAAACCTTCAAATACTTTCTCTATTTCAAAATACTTATCATTCA
>PYAF01005769.1:38228-66050 GCA_007407185.1 Glycine tomentella
TGGTTTCATTTCAACACTTGGTTCTTCTTTCTCTTTATATATGGAATCATTAAGCTGAATAAATTCTTCCATAGGATCTACATCTACATCACACTTCTTTTCCTCTTTTGAGGGATTAGACTCATCACAAATCACATGTACAGATTCTTCTATGCACATTATTCTTTTATTGAAAACTCTATATGCTTTACTATGTAATGAATATCCAAGGAAAATTGCTTCATCAACTTTAGCATCAAATTTTTCAAGTGATTCTTTGCCATTGTTTAATACAAAACACTTACAGCCAAAAGCTCTCAAATGAGAAATATTTGGTTTTCTACCTTTGTATAGCTCATAAGGAGTTTTCTTTAAAATAGGCCTTATAAGTAATCTATTCAAAGTGTAGCAAACTGTACTTATAGCATCAGCCTAAAAATATTTTGGCAAATTTGTCTCATGAAGAAGAGTTCTAGCTCTTTCTTTAAGAGATCTGTTTTTCCTCTCCACAACACCATTTTGTTGAGGTGTTCTTGGAGCTGAAAAATTGTGGTTAATTCCATTTTCTTCACAGAATTTTTCAAAATGTTCATTTTGGAATTCTGCACCATGATTACTTCTTATTGAGATAATTTTGCTACCTTTTTCATTTTGAGTAACCTTGTCCAATTTTCTAAAGGAATGAAAAGCATCACTTTTGGATTTCAAAAATAGAGTCCAAGTAAATCTAGAGTAATCATCTACAATGACAAGCCCATAATAATTGCCTCCTAAACTCATAGTTCTAGAAGGACCAAACAAGTCAATATGAAGTAATTCAAGGGGTCTATTGGTAGAAACAATGCTTTTACTTTGAAAAGAATTTTTAGTTTGTTTCCTTTTTTGACAAGCATCACATAGTTTGTCCTTTTCAAACTTGAGTTTGGGTAACCCAATTACTAAATCCTTTTTAATTAGCTTGTTCATATGATTCATGTTAATGTGACTTGCCTTTCTATGCCACAGCCAAGATTCATCAATCTTGCTTATTAGACAAGAAGTGTTGTGAAAGAATGCATGATCAATTGAAAGTAAGTAAATGTTACCTTTTCTTTTACCTATGTGAATTACTTCACCACTTTGCCCATTACAAATCATACAACAATTCTCATTGAATGAGACTTTGAATCCTTTATCACAGAGTTGGCTTATACTTAAGAGATTATGCTTTAATCCTTCCACATAAAGGACATTTCTGATTTTGATTTTGAAGTTATCTCCTATGTTATCTTCTCCAATGATCTTTCCTTTGTTATTATCTCCATAAGTGATAAATCCTTCATCTTTAAGAGTTAGATTTGTAAGCATAGACATGTCACCCGTCATATGTCTAGAGCATCCACTATCAAGGTACCATAATGAGGATCTAGCTCTTAGACATACCTACAAAATTAAATCAGTTTACAAAGGAAGGTACCCAATTGAGATTGGGTCTGTAGGGTTAGCATTAATAGTTCAGACTTATCCATTAAAGTCAAATAGTCTACCTTGGGAAACCTAACATTCACAACCTAGACAACCTTTTCTATGTTCAGGTCCATAAATCCAAACTAAATTTAAAGTTTTGGTCGACCTATGAAGTTGTCAACCTCGACACACCAAGTTCACACTTGGGGGCTAATTATAATCATGACATTGGACATTGTCCATCAATGCTCTTTCACCCTCTTTCGCCCATAAATTGGCTCAGAGGCTAGGGGCTTATGTACAGTCATAATATGGAAAAGTGACACGTGGCCATCATTGCAAGATCACCGTACATGTAGACACCTTCCACGTCAACACTGCTGCATTAATAGTACTTATTCATTCTTCAAGTATCAACTTGGACACGCCTGTCCACCCTCCCTGTCAGCCTTGTTATAGGAGCGCGGACGTCAACCTTCTACAGGAGCACTGACACCAGCAATATTATCTTCGTATTAACAACATATCAAATATGCCGGAATATTCAAATAGGTGCAACCACCTTATCATATAACATCCTAACAAGTTATCTACAACTTATTACTGATCTACAAGTAACAATATATCAATAAGGTACACATTATCTTTTATTTGATTTAGATAACTGCCTGTTATTATCTATTATTATCTTATCAACAGGTTATCAATAAACAAAGGCCCAAGGCCTATACTCCATGCTATAAATACAGCCTTATAGGTTCTCTTTGTTAGGCTTGAATCCCAAGTCAAGTCCAGTCCAATAAGGAAATATTAGGGTTTCTTCTTTTAATAGGTCAGCAGTTACTTCTTTTAAGTGGTTGACGGTTAATTTAAAAACACAAGAGAGAGAAAAAGAAGAGAAGAATGAAAGCATTCAAAATTCGAATGTTGAGAAGGGCAGAAACTGTCATCCTTCAATCTTCTGATCTCCTTGTTTAACCGTTAGATGTTGGTGAAACATTTACAGAAAGTTTGTGACTCACCAATATTAACATCTAACGGTTGGTTTCTTGAATAAAGGCTTGTAGCATCACCGAAAATTCCCAAACCGAACTAGTTCTGAAACCGTTTTCTGAAGCAGGCAGCGGTATTTCGAGGGACATTTCTCTCACACTAACCATTGGATCGCGTTCAAACTTTGTGGAATGGTTAATAAAAGGTTTCTACATTCTGACCGTTCAGATCATTCATTGAAGTGTTTTAAGAGGGATTGTTTCAACTGTAAATAGAGGTTATCAGAATTCCTGCTCTGTTCTGTCTTGTTTTGAATAGTGATATTGAAAAAGGGTTATCTCTTTTCTTAACTGTTGGATTGTCCTCAAATTTGGTCAGTGTGTTCCTCTCTTGCAATAAGTCAATTTGACCGTTGGGATTTGTTAGTTGTTGTTTCTGGTAGTAGAAATTAATTTCGTACAAAAGCCTATTTTATATGTTTGCCTTTTGTGATGGTTTGGTACAACTTTTGTTGAATTTGTTTGTTGATTGTAATGGTTGTTGAAACCCTTTTGTAATCTGACTTTATTGATAGTGAAGAATTTGGGTGGACTCCGAGATCGGTCCCGTGGTTTTTATTTCTCACATTGAGAAGGTTTTCCATGTTAAAAATTGTGTTGTGTTGCTTGTGTAATTATTATTTGTGCATAAAGTATTTTGCTTGTGCAAGACCATTCATAACAGGTCCTGAAAGGGGAAATTGATATCTTTTTCCCAACACTCTTTACTCACCTCACATTCAGTACTTGAAACTGAGTACTCCAATACTCCTATCCTTATTCATATGATATAACACTCAGTTATTCTCTATAATTGATGTACTTACTTGAGTGTCAGAGTGTTTTTACTTTGTTTTACAAGTCCTCTACCTAAGCAAATCCGAATCACCTCCCGATGTGCAGAATTTGGAGTCCACCTAGACCACGTCTAGTCCACACGTGGAATTTCCAGATTTTGGTAAGAACAAAGGTATTAATAAAAATAAATAATTAATATTACGTTAAAAAGTTAAATACACACCAAGATTCACCTAAATACGACACTTTATTTGGAACGAAAGGAGTTCTTGACGAACAATATATAACCTAGACGTAGATCAACAAAGGTAATTATTAGCTTGTTTTAGATTAATTATAACGTGGACTGTGTACCAGACATGCAAGAGAATTGGGCTTTATGATCTCTTTTATTCCGTTAGCAAGAGAATTGGTTTTAGATTATATTTTATATTTTCGATTTTTAAAACTACTCTAACTATATTTATATTTAGAGTAAATTATACAAATTTTTCCGTGAAGTTTATCAAAATTATATAATTTTTTTTCTCTTTTGTATATTACTTTTACCTCTTCTAGCAATGCCCTTAAATAATAAAATTGGATAAATACTAATTTTCGTTCTCGAGTTTCTTAGGTGCTGACAGTTAGATATCTGGAAAATGAAAAATTAAAATTTTGTCCATGAATCTATAAAAAGTATGAAAATTTAGTTATATCATGAGTTTTCTTCATTAATTCAAACGATTGAGCCTATGTGGTACTTTCAATGATGATGTAATAGTGAATCGTCACTCACATGGTTGTCACATGTCATCTACCTGTCCACCACATGTTAAAAGTTGACTTTGCGACTTGGTGTTTAAATTTAGTAACTTGATGTTATTTTAGTTCCTGAATTTAATTATTGACATTTTGGTCTTTAAACTTACATTTATTGTCATTTTGATTCTTGAAAGCACATTTTAATTTTCAATTAAGTCTGGTATTGCATGAAATTATTAATATAGACATTATCATATTCTGTCACTTATATTCTTTATGTAATTATCATTTAAATTATATTATAAATATGAAACTAATTTATGAGTGATTACATTATAATGATAAGTGTTAAATCTATAATATTACTAACAAGATTCTATAATGTTTCAAATCATATATTTTATCCAAATTAAATTATTATCTTATATATTATTAATATGTGTAGAATGTTAGATTAATTAATTAATCAATCTATTTTATAAAATAATGTTAAGAGTGATGATATTCATACAACAAATTGTACAACATAGCCATATTATCAATAAATTCAAATTTTAACGAGAAAATTGACATTGGAAAAAAGTAAATAAAATCTTATCCTAATCTTAATAAGAAAAAAGAAAACAAATCTAGCAACAAAAAAAAAATCAAATTTGATATTTCCCTCCTTCAATGTTTTTTTAGCTTCTTCATTTATTTGTTTAGGTACCTACCTTCAGGATAAAAGATTGTTAGGATTTGGGTCCCTTTTGTGTTTCTGGTTGTCGAGTATTTTGCCTTCAAATGTTAATCATGTTGATTCTTTTATGGAGGACTATTTATGGTAGAGATTAGTGATCGACCAATCTTATTTCTGCTAAAAAAGTGTAAATCAATTGTCATTGGTTTTTTATGATACTAGTTATTCACCCCTTAGGCCAACCATCATACAAAACCTCTTCCACGTCTGAAGCCAATCCAATCAATGGCAAAAATGATTGTTCAACGTGTTGTTAGCCTAAGCCCTAAAGAAAAAAGAAAGCATACGGGAGAGAGACAAAATTTATTTATTTATTTTCCCTAGATTTGAATTTGAATGTATTGCTAATTTGGCTGTTGTTGTACAATTTTATAAAAAATTATTGCATGAATTTGACAAAAGATAGTTAATTTTTATTTATTTATTTATTATAATGATCGAGTATAAGAGACATGAAAAATAAAAGTGTTAGAATAATTTTCTTATATATTTTTGTTGTTTTCAAGCTGGAACTTTTGGGCGTTTTACAGTTTTCACATCATTATTTAACGATTGAGTATTGGAGAACATGACCTATTATAAGTTAAAAATATATGACTTATAAAATTAAACATAAAATATAATTAATCTATTATATTAGTCATGTTGGAGTATACAAAATAAAATAAAATACAATAAAGATAAAAAAAAATATCTAATTTTGTCTTAACCCAATGGAATAAAATGACCCACCTTGTATCTATTTGCCTTTTTAATTTCCTCCTTAGTTAAATAAATATATTGACTTTTAAAAATAAATTATTTGTTAGTATTTATATATTTACATAATATACATTTTTAATTTGATTTTTATGAAAGATTAATTTAATTTTCATATGTACATTTGTTTTCAATCCAGTTATATTATTGTTTTTCACTGTTATAATATTATTTATTAGAATTTTAACTTAATAAAATATAATAAATTAATTAATAGTGATTTCAAATATAAAATATAAAATTTCTTATTTCTATACTTAACAATTATTTTTCATTCAATTTTCATCATGATAAATAATTGTTATCTCTATAAATAAATGTCATTTATTATCACTATGCTAGTGAATTATATGTAGTGTGACACTTCAATAAAAAATCAAAAGTGCTTTTAGGGCCCAAATGACAATACATAGTTAAGTTTAGAGACAAAATTTGTTTTTTGTTTCCTAGATTTGAAATTGATTGTATTGCTAATTTGGCTTTTGTTGTACAAATTTATAAAAATATAGTGAACGAATATCATTACTCTAATGTTAAATGATAAAAAGACAGTTAAAAAAAAGATATATTATAACGATTGAATATAAGAGACATGAAAAATAAAAGTGTTAGAACAATTTTCTTACATATGCTTGTTGTTTTTTCTTTTGTAGTTTTCACATCGTTACTCAACGATTGAGTATTAGAGAACATGACTCATTATAAGTTAAAAATGACTTACAAAATTGAACATAAAATATAGTTCACCCATTATATTGATCATGTTGAAGTATACAAAATAAAATGAAATACAATAAAAGATGAAAAATAAAAATATCTAATTTCGTGTTAAATTTTGGTCGAATAAAATGATTCATCTTATATCTTTTTGCTTTTTAATTTGCTCCTTAATTAAATAAATATACTGACTTTTTAAAATAAATTATTTTTTAGTATTTATATATTTAAATAATACACATTTTAATTTGATTCTTATATGTATATTTGTTTTCAATTCAGTTATATATTGTTTTTCACTATTATAATATTATTTGTTAGACTTTTAACTTAATAAAATATAATAAATTAATTAATAGTGATTTCAAATATAAAATATAATATTTATTATGTACTTATCAATTATTTTTCATTCAATTTTCGTCATCATAAATAAATGTCATTTATTATTACTATGCTAGTGAATTATATGTAGTGTGACACTTCATTAAAAATTCAAAAGTGCATTTAGGGACCCAATACTTAGTTAAGTTTAAGAACCAAAATGTCAGTAAGTAGTTAAGTTCAGGGACTAAAATGACAACATATGGTTAAGTTCAGAGATCAAATAAAAAGTTAACTTTTTGACATGACATTCACATAAATGACATGTGACAACTATCAGCTGCCACATTATCACCAAAAGTGCAACGTAGGCACAATCATTTGAGTTAACTGAGAAAACTAACAGTAGGACTAATTTGTCTCACTTTTTGCAAATTTGGGGGCAAAATTTTAATTCTTCATCTTTTAGGGATCTATCTATAATGCCTAACAATTTTAAGGATGAAATGAGTATTTACCCAATAAAATTTTAAAAAGTCATTATCTTTTATATTATTCCCATTATGTACTTCTCATTTAACTCTTTCACTATGCCTTTCAAACTTCAAAAGACAAGGTGTGGCCGGATTTGTTGGTGGCATGTCAGGCATTTGCAATGGGGGCAGAAGAGAAGGAGGATGACATGGGACATAAGTAGAATGGATGCCAGTGCTTGAAGAGGTACCCACCAAGTGCCCTACTCTAAGTCCTAACCTTGATCGATACTAGCGTAGTGTTTAGATTCCAATGAGAAATTTTGTTCTATTCAATTAAACCAAAAAATTGAAAAAAGAAATGTCCTAATCAATGACCCTTCCATAGAGTATTCCAACGTAGCATTAGGGGGACACACCACCATTGATGTCTACTGTGTACCATGGGTTTTGGGGCATGCATTGGAACAACTGAAGAAAGAGAGTTGTGTATGATTGAATGAAATTTGGTTCCATGCTCTTGAAAAAATTTAAAGGGGAGGAAATTTTAGGAAACAAAATTCATTACAGACCACGTGAGATACACATGAATCATTTATGTTAAAACATTTAACGGTGTTAACTAGTAAGAGGAGCTTAGTGTAATATCTGTTCAATTTTGATAAAATGAAATGAAAATGTTATAGTGTGGGACACAAAGTCTGATTTGGCTTGTGCAACATGAAATAGGTTTGGAGAGAAGGAGAGAAGGAGAGAATCAGAGAGAATTTAGATAGTTCTGAGAGAATTTATTGAGGGATCTTTGAAGTATCGTAGTGTTGTGTTAGAGTTTTATCAGTGTACAATCTAAATTAAAATCAGATTATATTTAGCGGAAGCAAATAAAAGAGATAAAGAACAACACAAGAAAATTTTACTTGGTTCAGTAACTAGGATAAAATCCTTGTTACCTACATCTAAGGGCAAAGAACATGCAGACCCTTTATTACTCACACTAATATTACAAGAATATTACAACAGTGTTCCTCTTGCTTACACAGCCAAACTTATAACAAGAACAGGCATCAATATCACAGGTAAACAAGAAATAAAGAAGGTTATAGAGTACAAGAGATAACCACTCTTCACCATTGTCAAAACCAGACAGCACTCAACCTTCAACGTCCTTCTCCTTTGGTTCCTTTCAGAGGAGACACCCCAAAAACACAAAACTAGAACATAACTGAGAGAAAGAACCATTACCTGCAACACCAAACAGCAAGAACGAAGAACACACAAAACGCACACTTCTCCATCATTATCCTATCTGATTTCAGCAACTAAGACTCCAAGGTTTGTGCAGAAAAAGCAAACCCTAGCAGATAGGTCACAACATAATGAAAGAGAATATCAAAGAGAGTAAAATAGAAGCTATTGGAATATGTCACCAAAAAGGAACGTACTGTACTTTGTGAATAAAGGCAATATATATATATATATATATATATATATATGCTAGGTTACAAGGCTGTACGCACCGTTTCAATTTAAAAGCAAGTGTAAAGTTTATTTGGGCTTCACAAGGCCTAATAAACTCCACCTTGAAGCACAAAGAAACATAGCACAAATAGAAAACACTAGGGACTACAAGTTCAATGCCAAACCAGAGGACACTAAGACATTAGGACACAAAAAATAGAACAAACATATATAAAGAAAGCAGATCAGAACCTACAAAACAAGAGACTGCATTAGTGTATCTAATTAAACAATTAAAACAGAAATAACAGAGATAAGAGAAAGAAATTACTACTGTTGGACTTTTAACAATTCCAAGGCATCCTTGAATTTGCTAATAGGTACAACTTTAGTCAAAATATCAGTTGGATTACAAATAGTAGATATTTTCTCCACCTTCACCTTATCACCTGCAATAACATCTCTAATAAAACATAGTCTGACATCAATATGTTTAGTTCTTTCATGATAAGCACTATTCTTATATAAATGAATAGCACTTTGAGAATCACACATAATCTGTGGAATTCCATCACTTAATCCATGGTCAGAAAGTATTCTTTTCAACCATAGTGCCTCTTTTACAGATTCTGACAGGCCATATACTCAGCTTCAGTAGTAGACAAAGTTACTACATGCTGAAGATTTGACTTCCAGCTAACAACATTTCCACCAACAGTGAAAACAATACCAGATAAAGACCTCCTTTTGTCTAAATCTGCAGCATAGTCAGAATCACAATAGCCTTTCACAGAAAAATCATTAGATTCATTACCAGTAAAATTCAAACAGAAATCAGAAGTTTCATTAAGATATCTCAGAATCCATTTCACAACATTCCAATGATCTTTTGAAGGATTATTCATAAATTTACTCACAACACTAACAACATATGCAATATCAGTTCTAGTACTAGTCATTGCATACATTAGCCTTCCAACTACATTACAATATGGCTCATTTTTCATATAGGCAGATTCATCTTCATTTAAATCACCACATACAGATTTTAAATGAAAATGAACAGCTAATGGCAAGCTAACAGATTTACAGAGATGCATAGAAAAGAGTTTAATAACCTTCTTAAAATACACAGCTTGTGATAAAGATAAGGTTCTTTCTTTTCTATTTCTTACTATATCCATACCTAAGATTCTCTTGGCAGGACCAAGGATTTTCATATCAAATTCCTTCAGCAACATCTATTTCAATTTATTAATACACTCAATATCATGAGAAGCAATTAGCATGTCATCCACAAAGATCAACAGATAAATGTATTTATTTTCATTGTATTTCTTATAATAGACACAATTATCATATTTACATCTAATAAATCCATGTGAAAGAACAAAATCATCAAACCTTTTATACCATTGTCTATGTGCATGTTTTAAACCATACAAGGATCTTTTCAGCAAGCAGACTTTGTTCTCAGAACCTTTCTGTATGAAGCCTTCTGGCTGCTCCATATAGATCTGTTCATCTAGACTACCATGCAAAAAAGTAGTTGTAACATCAAGTTGTTCTAATTCTAAATCAAGAATAGCAACAACAGATAAAATAAACCTAATAGAAGTATGTTTCACCACAGGAGAGAAAATTTCATTGTAATCAATTCCTTCTACCTGTGAGTAGCCTTTGGCTACCAGCCTGGCTTTATACCTGACCTTCTCCAATCCCGGGACTTCAGGCTTCGGCTTGAAGACTCACTTGCATCCAATGATCCTTTTATCCTTGGGTCTGTCCACAAGAACCCAAGTTAGATTCTTCTTTAATGAGGAAATGTCATCCTCCATTGCTCCCAGCCATCTCTCTTGAGATTTCATATTGATTGCTTCTTTGTAAGTTGTTGGTTCTTCTTGTTCAACCATTTCAGCAACCTGCAAAGCAAAAACAACAATGTCAGCATGGGCAAATCTGTTAGGAGGCCTAATATTCATCCTAACTCTATCTCTAGTCAGAAGATAATCATTGAGGTTAAAGTCCTCTTGATTTTCTTTACTAGTTTGTTGACCATTTGTAAGCTGATCAAGTGTGTCAACTTGATCTTCAGTTTCACCATGATTCTGAACCATTTCAGAATCAATACCAGTGGTGTTCTCCACCTCCAACAAGACATTTCCAGGTTCTTTAACTTGTCCAGTATCCTGCACAACATCTTTATAAAATGTCAGTTCATCAAATACAACATTTCTAATGACAACACATTTATTTTCAGATATTAACCAGAGTTATAACCTTTGGTCCCTGCAGGATAACCCATAAAGACATATTTAAGAGCTCTAGGAGCTAACTTATCCTGTTTAATATGAGCATAAGCTAAACAGCCAAAAGGTTTCGTATAACTCAAGTTACGAGGCTTACTATACCACATTTCCATGGGGGTTTTGAAATTAATAGCAGATGAAGGTGACCTATTTATAATATGACAAGCAGTAGAAACAGCTTCTGCCCAAAAAGATTTTCTAAGACCAGAATTAGCAAGCATGCATCTAACTTTATTTAAAATAGTTCTATTCATTCTTTCAGCAATGCCATTTTGCTGAGGTGTTTCAGCACAAGTTATATGTCTTAAAATACCATATTGTTTGCAGAAATCATTAAATTGATTATTACAGAATTCCAATCCATTATCAGTTCTTAATGCTTTAACCTTCTTTCCTGTCTCAGTTTCCACATGGACTTTCCAATCTTTAAAAAATCAAAAGCTTGATCTTTTTGTTTTAAAAAATAAGTCCACACACGTTTGGAATGAGAATCAATCATAGAAAGAAAATAATGACAGCCAGAAAGTGAACTAGGAATGTTAGGTGAACCCCACAAATCAGAGTGTATATAATCCAAAATATTTTTAGTTTCATTCTTTCCTATTTGAAACTTTAATCTGTGAGATTTTCCTAAGACACAAGTTTTACAGAAATCAATAGGAGAAAATGTTTTAAAACTTAAAATACCTTGTTTATATAACTCTTGTAATCCTTGATTACTAATGTGGCCTAGTCTTTTATGCCAAAGAGAAGACTCACTAGGCTTCCTACTAACACTACAAGATTCAGGTCCTATAACTTCTCCATATAGAAAATAGAGACCATTATCTAACATCCCTTTCATAAGAACTATGGATCCTTTAACCACTTCTAGAGTTCCTTGAAAACTCCTAAAACTGTAACCACTCTTGTCTAACATTCCTAGAAATATTAGGTTTCTCCTAAGGTTAGGGACCCATCTCACATCCTTAAGAATCTTAACAGACCCATCTCTCATCCTAAACCTAACAGCTCCAATACCTTCTACTTGGCAGGTTTGGTTATTACCCATCATCACTTTTCTACCTTTAATTTTCTTAAGATAGATTAACCAGTCCTTTTCATGTGTCATATAGTAGGTACTAACAGAATCCATCACCCACTCCTTCTCACAAGAAGCATTAGACACAACTAGGACTTCACTATCCTCAAAACCACTAGTCAGATTAGCATATTTTGTCCTATTCCCATTAATTTAACTTTTTCCTTTTTCTGGACAATTATTCCTAATGTGTCCTTCCTTATGACACAACCAACAAGTCACCTTTCCCTTAAAAGATGACTTATTCTTAGTAGTGTTCTTTCCTTTTTCTTTTCCTTGAAACTGACTCTTTTTACTAAACTTCTTTTTAATAAACAGTCCCTTTGCATTGACCTTCTCATTCACTACCATTTATATTTCTTTAGACTTTAAGGCTCCTATTACATCTTCTAATGACAGAGACTCTCTTCCATACTTAATAGCTGATTTCACATCCTTGTAGGAATCAGGCAAAGCATTAAGAAGTATAATAGCTTGGTTTTCATTAGTAATCCTTTCATCAATATTAGCAAGACTAATAGTTATTCTCTTAACATCCAAATTATCATCCAAAGATTTACTAGATTCCATTCTGAAACCTAATAGTTTTTCTTTTAGATATATTTTGTTTGAAAGAGATTTAGTCATGTACATAGATTCTAATTTTAACCAAATACCAGTAGCAGTAGTTTCATCATTAACTTGTCTAAGAACATTATCACTCAAATGCATAATTAACAGACTATAGGCAGTTTAAAGAATGTCATATTTATTAGTTTCAGATAAAGATGAGGGTAAATCTTTCTCACCACCAAGTGCTTTAGAGAACTTTTGATGTACCAGAACAACCCTCATCTTCTTGCGCCACATGTTAAAGTCTCCTTTCCCGTCAAACCTCTCCACCTCCACTCTGGCTGAACCCATTTTTGAGTGTCTGAGGGTCTGAGGTAGACCTTAGCACCAAAGCCTGAAATACACAAAGAAGACAGGAACACAAGAACCAACCAAAGCTCTTGATACCACTTGTTAGAGTTTTATCAGCGCACAATCTAAACTAAAATCAGATTATATTCAGCGAAAGCAAATAAAAGAGATAAAAAACAACACAAGAGAATTTTACTTGGTTTAGTAACTAGGATAAAATCCTTGTTACCTACATCTAAGGGCAAAGAACATGCAGACCCTTTATTACTCACACTAATATTACAAGAATATTACAACAGTGTTCCTCTTGCTTACACAGCCAAACTTACAACAAGAACAGACATCAATATCACAGGTAAACAAGAAATAAAGAAGGTTACAGAGTACAAGAGATAAACAATCTTCACCGCTGTCAAAACCAGACATCACTCAACATTCAACGTCCTTCTCCTTTGGTTCTTTTCAGAGGAAACACCCCAAGAACACAAAACCAGAACACAACTGAGAGAAAGAACCATTACCTGCAACACCAAACAGCAAGAACGAAGAACACAGAATGCACACTACTCCATCATCATCCTATCTGATTTTAACAATCAAGACTCAAGGTTTGTGCAGAAAAAACAAACCCTAGCAGAGCTAGGTCACAACAGAATGAAAGAGAATATCAAAGAGAGTAAAATAGAAGTTGCTGGAATATGTCACCAAAAAGGAACATATTGTACTTTGTGAATAAAGGCAATATATATATGCTAGGTTACAAGGCTGTACGCGCCGTTTCAATTTAAAAGCAAGCGTAAAGTTTATTTGGGCTTCACAAGGCCCAACATGTTGAATTATGTTTGTTCTTTTTCTTTGTAATTATATACACCTATTTATATTATTTACCTATGTAGCGTTATCAGCCATGTGGCTTATCACAAGTATTTGTGTTAAATATCCTATTAGGCAATCTCGAGTTGTTGAGTATGAAATTGATATTTACCCTGGAACAATTTCCTATGAGTCAATATTTTCTCAGAGAGGCAATGTTGGCTTATCGAGCATGAAATTGAGAACAATTGGCCTTGAGTCAATATTGTCTCATAGAGGCAATGTCGGCTTATCAAGTATGAATTTGGTTCTATGTGTAACACCCCAAATTTTGAGTACTAGGAATATACCACAAGGAGAACTCTTATAAGGACCCTTCTGTTATATTTTTTGTAAATATTTATCATCATTATTTTTTTCCTAAGCATGTACATGTGTTATGATAGTGTGTTCCTATACATGTGTGTGATTTGTGTATATTATTATTATTATTGTTGTTGTTGTTGTTGTTGTTGTTGTTGTCTTTATTATATTATATTATATTTGGTGTTAGAAGAGTGTTAGATTAACTTCTTATAGTTAAAATGCTTGATAAGTTATCTAAGTCTAGTATTAGTTTTATGATGACAACCCTAGATAGACCACGTCATATCTTGAGTTATAGTTATCTGTTTAAGGTGTTTTTTGCGTCATTTGAAAACCTGCCGAAAAAGATACAATTCATTCATACACCTTAGAAACCAAAATAAGCTTCTATCTTAGAGAAAATCAACTCCAAAGTAGGTCACTTGATCATGAAAAACATTCTAAGTCCACATTGGACAAACTAACCTTATTAACCCTTTTCTTTCCCTATATATGGAGGAGGACAAACAAGCCTTATAAGTACCAAAGAATTAAGTGGGCTTAGTGTTAGGCACAAAGCCCCTCAATTAATATTTTTATATTTTCATTTGAGTTTTCAAACTCAGGGAATTTAGACGGCTTGAGATTGTGTTTTAAATCACAACCAAGTTTTTGCCATGGTAAGAGTTGTCATGGAGATCGTGGTGGATGAAGCCATTGGGTCAATGGATTCTTGGGAGTGGTTACGAGATTGTCTTCCGTTTCCTTGTTGAGAATTGTTTCATTTGAGGTTAGGGGGAGTGGGTTCTCTCTTTTGATTTTGTTGTATGAGTGATAATGAGCCATAGGTTGATTGTATGATCTCATGTTTATGATTATAGAAGGTTTATTTTCCTTGGATGGGTTGTGAATACCTTAAAACACTTTGTTTTGTTATTATTTGGGTGAATTTGATTGTTGTATGTTTTGATGCTTTGTCATTTTGATGTTCTTGAAATTGAATTTGATAATTGATGTTGGACGCACATGCTGATTTTTGGATAGAAAATGTTAACTTATAACACCAAAAAGTGTACTTAAATGATAGAATTAGACTTTGTGTTATTCATAAGAGTTGTATCCCTGGATGTTTTCTAGTTAAGGTATTTTATTTCACTAAAAAAGGATTTATATAACTCTAGATATTGCAATTGTAGTGAGTAAATGTTAAGCTGTCAGAATTATGCAACCAGTTTGTGTATTTCCTAATTTCTAAACGTTTGAAAAGGATTTTAGGTCAACATAGAAGTTGTAGATAATAGTCTTATATTTATAACGAGATAAGAACCAACTTAATAGGATTAATACATCTCTAGACATGATTATTATACTTTATGAAGGTCATAGTGACATAGGAGGAAAATGAAAGTGTAATATTGATATCATAACGAGTGGTAGTACGATGCATGATGTCTATACTTATGATTCAATGAATGAAGTGATCTGATGATATTTTTGTGTAAATGAGTGAATGTACCCATGATTGATATTGTGACTGAATGCATGATGTCCATGAGTATATGTGAAAGTAATATGCCATGGTATGCATATGTGTTGCGAAAAATGTTAGGAGAACCTATCCTCGCGGGATAGGAATCTCCAAGGCAATTCAAAAATAAACCATGTATATATTGTCTATGAACCATGCATCATGTTGTGCATAGGCATTTTGAAGTGAAGGACGTTTATGAACCTAACCAGGGAGGTTATGAATGAGATGACGTATGACTCTGACCTTGGGGTGCAACAGTTCAAAATCTTCTTTAAGCTCATGTTGATCACATGTGTTCGAGTATCCTTGCAAGGCCAGAACACCCTAACATGTCGTCGATGGTGTCATCTCAATGAGAGTGATAGTTTTGGATTGCCCATTATGTGGCAATTCATTGACTACATGAACTCATGGGCTACATTCACAGTGTTTTCCAAAATGTTACCACATGCATACAAGCCTATGGGTCTAATTTGAATTGCATTCATGTCTGAACTTGTATATGGAATGTTTGATTTGGATGAGGCATGCTTGTGTTATGGAATGCAATTGTTTATTAATGTATCTTATATCTTTATGACTTCCTTAATGTTTTAAATTTATTGTGAGATGTATCTCACTATGACTTCCTTAACGTATCATTATGACTTCCTTAATCGGTTACCGCAATCTGTAATCGATTACATAGGCTTATTCTGGAAATTGTACATGACTACCTTAATCGATTACCATAATCTGTAATCGATTACCAAGGCCTATTGCATGTATGAGACTGGCTGGTTTAATCGATTACTTCAGGGAATAATCGATTACTTTGTTCGTTAAAGATTTCCAGATTGTCTCAAGAACATTTTAATCGATTACTTGGTTAAATATTCGATTACATATGTTAAAATAATCGATTACACTTGCATAATAATCGATTTTTGTCTGTTAAAACTGTTCTCTATATAAAGCTGCTTGGGTCTGCAATTTCTAAATAGATCACATTTGATCATATACTTCAGATTACGAAATCCCAACACAAGAAAAAGTTCTCATTGTCCAAGAAATAGTTTTATGAGTATTGGATTTCTTGCTTGAGATTGAAAGATCATTTTGCTTCATACTTGAAGATGAGTCAAGAAAAGTTTTTCAAGAGAGTTGATTCTGAACTTTGATATTCATGCAACCTGGTGTTGATTGGTAAAATCATTCGTGCATTCATTCATCCATTGAGGATCACAAGTTGTGTCTCTTTTAAACTTTCTTGTAGATTGTTTTGAGTTTCAAAATACTTTTATAAGGCTAAGTTCAAAGAGTTTCTTTCAAGCTTTCTAGAGTAGTGTTCTCTAGGGGTAATGATCTGAGTAGGGTTCTCAGGATCTTGGTGATTGATTTCTAATAGGGTGTTAGAACTTTGATTCTTTGTCTAGGGTTGATAGAGAAAATCACTTGTAATTGCTTGTAAAGAATACTTTTGAATTAGTGGAACTCTAATCTAGTTTGATTAGAAGAATTGGATGTAGTTTTCTTGAGAAGTGAACCAGTATATGTGCTTGTGTTAATTTCTATTGTTCTATCTCTTCTTGCTATCTTGATCTCTTAGCTATTGTGATTTCTACATTACTCAACAAAAGTGCTGGTTTTGTGATTGGAATCTTGGACTGAGTGGTTTAATTGAATTAAAGTTGTGTTGGTTTTAAAAGTGATTAAGATCCTAAACTCTGATTTCATAAAGAATTTTAAAACGTGAAGGTTATTCCAATTTACCCCCTCTTGGTATTTGAGTGTATTCATTGTTTTCAATTGGTATCAAGAGTTGGTTCTTGAAATTTATTCATGATCAGTTTCTTTTCAAAGAAAATGAATACTACACAAATAACTTTTAAAGAGGGAGCCTCTCTCAATCGTCCTCCGATGTTTGAGGGAGAGCATTTTAACTTTTGAAAAAATCGTATGCAAATCTTTATTCAATCAAACGACACAGGTGCTTAGAATGCTATTGAGAAGGGTCCTTTGATCCCTACAAAAGTTATTGATAATGAAATAATCTCCAAGAAGTGGGATAAGATGACGGAAGCAAAAAAAAAAAAAAGAGTTGTACAATATCACTTTAAAGCTAAAAACATGATTACATATGCTCTTTCTTCTGATAAATTCTTTAGAACTGTCAGGTGCAAAAGCATGAAAGAAATGTGAGAGATGTTGGAAGTAACTCATGAAGGCATTGACGAAGTTAGAAGGTCAAGGAAGCATGCCTTGATTCATGAGTATGAGATGTTCAAGATGAATTTCACAGAAAACATTTCTCAGCTGCAAACAAGGTTCACTCACATTATGAATCATCTTCTTGGTCTTGGAAAGACCTTTGATGCTAAGAGTTAAACATCAAAATCCTGAAATGTCTTACAAGACCATGGCAACCAAAAGTTACAGCAACCAAGGAATCAAAAATCCAAGATGTTCATGGCTGCACTTTTCGGTAAGCTTCTTGAGTATGAACTTGAAATGTCACAATTAACACATTTTGAAATTGCAGACAAAAAGCAAAAGAGTATAGCCCTAAAAACTTCATCATCAAATGTGGAAAAAGAAGACTCAAGTGATGAAGATGAATGTGATGAACATATGAATCTAATAGTGAAGAAATTCAGCAAGTTCATGAGAAGAAACAAGAACAAAAAGCTGTCAAACTTCAACAAGAGAAAGGACAACAATACCATCAACTCCACCAACTTCACTTGCTTCGAATGTGGTAAGCTCGGATACATCAAATCTGAATGTCCTATGTTTTTGAAGAAGCAACAAGGTGAGAGGAATACAAAGAAAGAAGGGAAACCAAAGAAGGCATACATAGCATGGGAAGACAATGATTCAACAACCTCTGAATCAACAAGTGAGAATGAAGAAGCAAATGTTTGCTTCACTTCCACACTAAGTGATGATGAAGAATTCTCAAGTGCTGAAACTGAGGTAACTTCTTAATATGATAATATTGTTGATGCTTTCCATGAGATGCATGAAGAGGCTCAACAACTTGCACAAACCAATAATAGGCTAAAAGGTAATCTCAAATGGTATGTTTCCAAAATTGCTGAATTGCAATCTGAACTTTGCAATTTGAAAGAAGCAAATGAAAAGCTTGTTTCAAGTTACAAAGCTAATGGATGTGTTTGTGCCTCATCATCTTTAAATGTTATGTTACAAAAAGAATTTGATGATTACAAAAAGAGTCAAGGTGAAAAATATATGCTTTTTCTTTCAAAAAATTCTTATTTGGTTGATCTTTTGAAAAAACTTTATAGAGGTAAATGCAATTTAAATCAAATGCTAAGTGTGCAAAAATATGTTGGAGATACTTCTAGTTTGGGGTACAAACATGGATCAAAACCTTTTGGAAAAACATAGTTTGTGCGTGCAAAACAAAAGTATCAAAAAGGCCTTTCAAAAACAAAGAATTATCAATTGACTCATTTTGAAAGTGCATAAAAAACTATCACTTGCAATTATTGCATGAAGAAAGGTCATACATCCATTATGTGATATGCAAGGAGATTTTATGTGCCTAACGGTGAATGTATTTTGGTACCTAAGAGAAAAAGGAAACCAACTAACCCCTATGAACCCAACCCACATTGGGTATCTTTCTTTGTTATTTAAATTGACTTTTGCAGGTGTGTCTAAGAGAAAAATCAGCATTACGGTATCTTAATAGTGGCTGCTCTAGACACATGACAGGTGACATGTCCATGCTCACAAATTTGACACTCAAAGATGGAGGACATGTCACTTATGATGATAATAATAAAGGAAAGATCATTGGAGAAGGAAATATAGGAGATATTTTCAAAACAAAGATAAAGAATGTGCTTCATGTGGAAGGTTTGAAGCACAACCTCCTTAGCATAAGCTAACTATGCGACAAAGGACTCAAGGTCTCCTTCAATGACAATTGTTGTTTAATTTCTGACGGTCAAAATGGTGAGGTTATCCATGTTGGTAAGAGAAAGGGTAACATATATGTTCTGTCCATTGAGCATGCATTCATTCACAACACTAGCTGTCTTGTAAGTAAAACTAATGAGACTTGGTTATGACATAGGAGAGCTAGTCATATAAACATGCATCATATGAACAAGCTTATTAGGAAGGACTTAGTCATAGGCTTACCTTAGCTTAAGTTTGAGAAGGATAAAATATGTGAACCTTGTCAAAAAGGGAAGCAATCAAAGAATTCTTTTCAAAGTAAAAATGTTGTTTCTACCTCTAGATCCCTTGAATTGCTTCATATGGATTTATTTGGTCCTTCTAGAACCTTGAGCTTGGGTGGTAACTATTATGGGCTTTTTATTGTAGATGATTTCTCTAGATACACATGGACTTTGTTCTGCATTTACAGCTTTTAGAAAATTAGCCAAGATCATTCAAAATGAAAAAGCATGCGATATTGTTTCAATTAGAAGTGATCATGGTGGTGAATTCCAAAATGAGTACTTTGAAAAGTTTTGTGAAGAATATGGAATCAATCATATTTTTTCAGCTCCAAGAACATCTCAACAAAATGATGTTGTGGAGAGGAAAAATAGAACCCTTGAAGAAGGAGCAAAAACACTTCTTAATGAAACAAATTTGCCTAAACACTTTTGGGCTGATGCAGTAAGTACAGTTTGCTACATTTTGAATAGGATTCTCATAAGGCTTATTTTGAAGAAAACCCCTTATGAGTTATAGAAAGCAAGTAAACCAAACATATCTCACTTAATAGCATTTGGCTACAAGTGTTTTGTTTTAAATAATGGTATTTGGCAAATTTGATGCTAAAGTTGATGAAGGTGTTTTTCTTGGTTACTGTGTGCAAAGTAAAACTTATAGAATCTTTAATAAAAGAAAATTGTGTGTAGAGGAATCTGTCCATGTCAGATGTGATGAGTCTAACCTCTCCAAGGAGAAAAAAAAGTGTGATATTGAAACAGGACCAATGGAAGAATTTCTGCAACTAAATGATCTAAATGAAAAGGAAAAGGCTGAACCAAATGATGAAGTGGAACAATCAACACCCCTACAAAAGCACAAGGATTGGAGAACAACCAAAGACCTTTCCCTTGACAATATAATAGGGGAAGTATCCAAGGGAGTTTCTACTAGATCCCCTTTAAGAAATCTTTGTCGTATGGCTTTTGTATCACAGATTGAACCAAAGAGCATTGATCAAGCTTCGCTTGATGAACATTCATTGATGGCCATGCATGATTAATTGAATCAATTTAAGAGAAATGAGGTTTGAGAGTTAGTCCCTAGACCCTTTGAAAGCAATAGGAATAAAACCACAATAACCAAGAGGGGGGTGAATTGGTTTAAACTTGGTCGTTTAAAATTATTTATGAAATCAGAGTTAAAGGATCTTAATCACTTTTAAACCAAGAATGCTTTTAATCAATCAAGTTACTCAGCACAAGAAATCAATAGCTCAAAATAGAACTTGTTGAGTAATGATAATACCACCAAGAACAAATGAACAAGATTACTTGAAGAGATAGAGATAAGAAAATCAACACAAACAATTTATACTGGTTCACTTCTCAAGAGAAGCTACATCTAATTTCTTCTAATCAACACTAGATTAGAGTTCTACTATTATAAAATTCTATTCTTACAAGCTTTACAATAATCTCTCTTTATCAACCCTAGATAAAGAATAGAAATCTAAAACCCTGTTAGACTCCTAAAGATCAAGAACAAGAGAACACTACTCTGTTCTTCCCTAGAGAACACTACTCTAGAATAAGCTTCAAAGAACCTTTTACAATAGCATCAAATAATAGAAATTACAAAAACGAAATTACACTCAAAGATTAAGGAGAGAAACAACCTGATGATCCAATGAATATGAATGCATATGAGTTACCAATCAAGGTTGAATGCAGAAACAGATTTTCAGAACATGCTCTCCATTACTCTTTTGAAATATCTTGCCCAAGAAATCATACAATACCCATTAGGATTAAAGAGATGGATAAGAAGTAAGTAAACCCAGAAAATCACTTTAGAACTTTGTGAAGGCTTGTGTGTATTCAGAAATTTCGAAGTATTCAAGTTTCAAGCTAAGCTTTCTTTCTATTTATAACAGAGTTTTGTAACAACCTGTAATCGATTACACGCGCCCAATAATCGATTAAAATGAGCCATGTAATCGATTAAATTACCACTTAATCGATTAAAGTGTTTAAGGATGAATTATGGGTTTCACAACGAACAAAATAATCGATTAAATTGAGCTGTAATCGATTAAAGCAGTGAAGTTTTGTATCTAAGCCTCTAGTGTAATCGATTACAATATTTGGTAATCAATTAAGGCAGTGAAGCAAGCTTTTCTCAAATAGCCTATGTAATCGATTACGAATGATGGTAATCGATTACATTAGTGAAAACATGATTTTCAAGATAGCTTGTGTAATCGATTACTGTAAATGGTAATCGATTAAAGCAACAATGTATTACTTTTGATTTACACTATGTAATCGATTACAAATTGTTGGTAATCGATTAATATATTCATTAAAGCTTTTCCAGTTTTAAACACGAACCAAATAATCAATTAATCCGTGATGTAATCGATTAAACTGTATATGTATATGTAATCGATTAAAAGTAGCTCAGTTCCACAAAGAAACAAGACTTGTCTGTTTTAATTGATTATCAATTGTATGTAATCGATTACGCATCACTTTGAAAAATGATAACTCTCTGTGTTAATCGATTACATAACTAAATAATGGATTACTTTGTTCATACATCTGTTTCTAAAAGATCAAGAACAAAATAATCGATTACATGGACCATTAATCCATTACATAAGATGAAATAATCTATTACTTGGATGAAATAATCGATTACATTAAGTTATTTTTGTTTTTTATATAAACCTGTCAAACTGAATGTAAAGGAATTCAAATTTTTCTGAGATTAATGAAAGCAAAGTTTGGTTGTGAGAGATTTCTCTCTTGTTCTTGTGTAAGAACTTCATGTTTCTTATCAATAGCTTCAAGCTATTGTGGCAATTCTTCCTAGGCTTATTGGAAAGCTTTTCCATGGTGCCATCCACCCTCATCCCTTACCTTATCCCACTTTCCATTGTTGAAATTAAAACTTACAAACAACTATTAGTTTGTAGAAACTGGACAACTTTGTGTCCTTGAAGAAAGCTTGAAGTTTGAGTTTTAATTCAAGGTAGATTTGTGAAAATTCATGGTTGATGGGTTCAACCATACATCAAGTGGTATCTAGAGCCTAATCCTTGTGGAATTCTTCCTCAAGTTTAGTTTTTAAAAGTTCTTCAAAGGTAAAATTCTACAACTTTTCAAAAATCTGAAATCCTTTCCTTTTCCTTATGTTCTTGTGTTTTTGTGAAAATCATTGGTGGATTAGTCTTGTGTAGTGATCTGCCACATAAACCTTATGTCTTTCTTCAAGTTCCATATGATTTCATGTCTTCATGTTCTTCATGGGTTCTTGAAAATTTTCTAGTCTTGATTCTTGTCAAATTTTTGTTTGTAGTGTTTTTGTGTTGTATGACCATTTGATTTGATTCTACTGTCATGCCTAAACTGAATTAAGTTGTTAGAAGCAAATTTTACAATTGTTATACATCATATTTTTTTTTCGTGATTCATTAATTCTTTAAGGATTCTTGAAATTGTACCAAAAGAAAAACAAATAAGTGGAGCCCAAAAGATTGTGAATTGTGGTTGGAAAAACAATTTGGCATAACCAAGAAACCTTTTGAATTAGTGGCTGAAAAAATTACAAAGAAAAACATAATTTGGAAGCAAGCAAAGTTACAAAGACTACAAGTTCAAATTTCCATTGAACCACAAAATCAAGTGAACTTGTATGACATGCAAATTTGACAAAATTTGGCTATTTGCAATTGAACTGACTTGGCATATCCTTTTGTGTAGTTTGGTACAACCCATAGTATTCCTTGAGTTGTCTCATTAAATTCCATTTGAGTTGTGCTTTTCCAAAAAAATTATTTGTTGCTTGTCTCTAAAAATTTCCAAGGTTTTGTTTTAGAGTTTTCTTGTTCTTGGACTCTTGAGCCTAGCCTAGAATTGTTTCCTATTTCACTATAGTAAAGAAGCTTGATTTGATTAGAAGTTTTTGCTTAAGAACTATAGAGAGGAATAAGAGTGGAAAAAGGCAAGAGAGAACATTATAGAAAAAGCCTAGAAAGTGTGCAAACACGAGTGAGAGTGGTAAACAGTTAGCGAGTGGTGAGAATTTTCTTATATACTTGTGTTTTTGCTAATCATTTCCTTTGAAGGATGAGCTCAATAGGAGATGAACCTTTGTCACCTAGGACCTCTAGGTTGATGGAAGCCATGACAAAACAAATGGAAGACTTGCAATCCAAAATGAATGCAAGATTTGAGGAGTTACAAAAGAAGACTCAAAGAAGGAGTAGTCCAAATGGTAGTGTGGATGGAGAGGCTTATGGTAGTAGGAGGTTGAGTGAGCGTGCTTCCTCTTATGGAGGAAATTATTATGATGAAAGGAGTGAGAGGGAGGATAGAAGAGAAAATAATAGGAGAGTAAATAATGATAGAAGAGAAAATAGAAATGAGGAAGATTGGAGGGTGAAGAGAGAAGAAAGAGAAGGGAGGAATGAAGGATTGAGTGGAGTGAAAATAAAAATTCCAAAATTTCTTGACAATAATGATCCCGAAGAGTTCTTTGAGTGGGAGATGAAAGTAGAACAAATTTTCTTATGCCAATAATTTGATGAAGAAAAGAAAGTTACGCTAGCAACTCTAGAATTTGGTGGCTATGCTTTGACATGGTGGAACCAAATTCAAATGGATATCGGGAGGAGGAGGAGGCAAAGAGTAAATTCTTGGGATGACTTGAAGGCATGCTTGAGAGGAAGATTTGTCCCCACTTATTATGCAAGTGAAGTCCACAATAAGCTCCAAAGACATTTCCAAGGCTACAAAAGTGTTGATGTCTACTACAAGGAAATGGAATCAATGATGATAAGGGCTGAAATTATGGAGAACCAAGAAGCAACCATGGCTTGAATAGAGATATTCAAGATGTGATGAAGCTACATTCTTATGCTACAATTGAGGATCTAGTCCACAAAGCTCAAAGGGTGGAGCAACAACTAAAAAGAAGAAAAGCTTCCTTTTCAAAGACCAATGGGGCTACAACTTCCAGCTGAAAGGACAAGTTAAAAAGGGAGGTTTCTCATGTGAAAAATAAAGAAGAAAAGGTGGAGAGCTCAAGCAAAAAAATTATGGATCCAACTCCAACAAGATCAAGCAATATCTAGTGTTTTAAGTACCTTGGTAAGGGTCACATTGCTTCCCAATGTCCCAACAAGAGAACTATGATTTTTTTTGAAGACGGAGGCATAAGGAGTGAGTCTTCAAGTGGCTCAATTAGTTCTTCAAGTGAAGAAGAAGAAGAACTCACACTAGTGGAGGCCAAAGAAGGTGATCTCTTGATGGTAAGGAGAATGTTGAGCAATTTTTGCCTAGAAAAAGAGGAAAGTCAAAGAGAAAATATTTTTCACACAAGGTGTTTAGTTGAAAAGAAAGTGTGCTCACTTATCATTGATGGATGGAGTTGCACCAATGATAATGTTCTTTGTGATATTGTACCCATGGAGGCTGGTCATATTCTTCTTGGTAGACCATGACAATATGATAGAAAAATGATACACAATGGCATGGAAAACACTTTTGAGTTTGAATACTTAGGAAAGAAAATTATATTGAGGCCTTTGACTCCTAGACAAGTGTGTGAGGATCAAATAAAGATGAAAGAAAAGAGAATTGAGGAGTTAAAAAAAAATACTGCACCTAAAAAAGAGAAGAAAAGTGAGCTACCAAAGCGAAAAACTAATGAGAAGAAAAGAGAAAGAAAATGAGAGCAAAAAATTCATGAGATTAAAGAGAGCTTGTTCTTGAGTGAGAAACAAATCAAGAGAGTGTTATTGGCAAAACAACCTCTTTATTTTATGCTTCCTAACTCTCTTTGTTTACATGTTGAAAAAGACAATGAAAAATTGCCAAAAGCTATGCAATCTCTTTTGGAGGAATATCATGATGTTTTTCCAAAAGAAGTGCCTAATGGCTTGCCTCCTTTGAGAGGCATAGAGCACCAAATGACTTGATTCCAGGTTGTTCTTGAAAGATAGGGCCTTGAAGCCCGAAGGCATGTGAGAAAAAAAAAAATTTCAAGCGGAAACACAGATACCACACAATAATCATTCTTTAGGACATAGATGTTACCTTGTTTATATTCGAAATTTGATGATCAAGGATAGGCTTGAAGATACAAGCTCTCTAATGTTGATCCACACCACTTCTTGTCAAGACTCAAGAACACTTCTTGAAGGCTACCAACAAACACCAAAGGAGGCAGGCTAGGCACACCAATAGAGAGGAAGAAGGTTAGGTTTTAAAGTATTTTTACTTATCTAATAGGCTCACCAATAGATGATATTGGTGGATGAATTTTCAGCCAAAACTCACACAAATGGGCACGTGAAAATAGAGGAAAGTAGATAGGGTTTTTTCTCTAAAAACTATTAGAGAACTATGATCACCATAGCACGCTTTATAGAAGAGTTTGAGTCAGATTTTTTTAACCAAAAATTCTGATCATGAAGCATCCCACACGTGAAGAAAAGATAGAGTTGTTGCATTTCAAAAATTGCCAACAACCTCCTATCTTATCCTCCTAAGACCAAGTCAATTACTTGGGATTTATTTTTCTGCCAAATGATAATCATATATCAGCCGTATGTAAGCCCATAATCAGCCCTCAAACTTCTTCCTAAAATCTAGGACATGATCATGATAAGATGCTAGTTGAATTCAAATTCAAATCTAGCTCTTATCTTTTCCTTTTGATATGAAACTAACTATTATAGTTAATTCATATTTAAATTCAAAATTTAAATTATCAAATTTAAATATTAGATAATTAATTTAACTATTTAAATTAATTAATAATGTCTTGGACTATTCAAGCCCATTTACTCCATTCATGAGCCTCTCTCTCTTTAAGATAAGTATCCAAACTCTTTCTTGGGCCAACAACCATTATTAGGCCCAAAACCTGTAATGCTATAATGTCATGACAATAAAGTGTTAGTGTGTGACCTATTAGGTCCAACATAACTACTGACATAAATGAGTTTGGGCCCAACAAGGCCGCTACTCATTTAATGACAACACAGAGCAATAGCAATGCTTTGTTGCCCCAGAACTAGTTAGGTAAATGACAAGATCATCCTATTAAATCTATTTGGTTTCCGTATGTATTTCCTTTTGTCTCGGTTACCTTCCCATAAAACCTAGGGTAAGGAAACGTATTAGCCCTTGCGGTCTAGGGTAATCTTTAATATGAAATAGGGAGTCTCCAATTTTACTGACTCTAAAGACAAATCATTTCATGATTTCTTTTACTATGCATAGATTCCCGAGTCCCGTAAATGTCATCCCGATTTCTTCGATTTACAGATAACCTAATCTCTCACAAAGATTTGACGAATTCCTTCAGCTAGTCACCCTATACTCGTGTTCTTTCAGGACATGCCCAAAGGTATACCTATGTGTCTCCATGTTTCAGGCAGACGAGGTATACAATCAAAGCATGTCTTCTAGAATACAGTCTAGGTGAAAACTTCTGGTCTAAGGAAAGACACACCTAAATAATAAGAGACTACACTAATGATACTATCTGTGAGATTTTCTCATAGAGTCTCTTTGTGGGTCCATTCAGTGCGAGCTATACCCTTATAGGTCCACCCACGACTTTAGCTAAGACATCTCCATGTCTGTAGCTCATGAGGTTTTTACCTTGTATCTGCATACAAGTAGTTAAGCCGTGCTAGTCTTACCCGAAATCACTGATCCCCATTCTCAGTGTCTCTAGACTAGGAACTTAAAATTTAGGAGTAAACATCTGGTATCCTTGAATCCTCATGATCATGATCCCATCACTGATACTCGAGAGATACCTATTTTATTCAAGGGTTTTATCTAGTTACTCATATATTAATAATGATATCGAGACAGAATATGAAACAAGATAAAGAGCGCTTATAATTTATTTATGACAATGTGAAAAGTACATGTACGTCCTAATCTAATGAAAAGATTGTCTCTAGGACATCCATATGTTGATTCAAAGTGAAGCCAAGCATCAATGAACAAAGATCAAAGCTTCAAGTTTTTGTGCTTTCAACATGCTCAAAGGAAATGTTCCATGGAAAGCTTGAAGACAATTTGATTAATGTAAAAGGAAGTATATGATCTGATAATCCATTTGTGCATATCGTGCATCATTCATTTATCTAGGATTGTTAGATTAAAAGAA